>PGTU02013683.1:0-31580 GCA_002896215.2 Cicer echinospermum
ATTTTAAAATTTTTTAAGCCTATATTTTATAATATGGAGATAATTAATCTAATATAGAGAATTTCCAGTTCCAAGACCGGGGAATTCACTTCAAATTTGATTAAATAAAATATAAATAAATAAATAACATATTGGTTGTTATTAATATAATATGCAGGGAGATATAAAAGGTTGAATACATCAATGTTGCTAAAACACTATAGTCACACAGGTTTAACAACTCTGCAAAAATAATCATAGAGTCATATTTGGGGACAATCTTAGAACTAAAAGATTATGAAGATATTGGTCTCTATGATAGAATGCATATTTAAGCCAATTGATGATGTGAATTGCCTATAAGATGAATAAATAAACCTCAGATTTATTATATAATTTCCAGCAAGAAGTTTCAGAAGACAATTCAAATCACAACCATCTATACAAATTACATAAAATTATATAATTCTACTAGACTTGTCCCATTCACGACATTAATTCATTTTTCAACTACCCAAAACCTATTATACTAAGTCATCTATAGTAGGAATACTTACTCAATTTGTTCTTCTGTTAATTTATTATGGATATATATTGAATTTCTCCTTTTGGAAATTTAATTGATAACAATATTAATGCGGTCAAATTTGAATTATTTCAATGAGTTTTGCACCAATATTTAGTTTTTGGTTTATATCTATATTAAAAAAATATTTGGCCTTGTATATATATGTAATGTGAACCAAACGGAAAATAACTACATTAGTGATTAGTGGTTATGATGTGTTATGAAATTGTAAAAATTATTTTTAATTTGATTTATCTAAAGTGAAACAACTCAACTTTAGAGAATAAAATGAATAACATTAACTATTGATGATCAAATGAATGAATGATATTATGTGTATATAAATGATCAAATAGTGTTAGTAATATGAATAAAAGATTCATTCACTTTATCAACCTTCTCACTTTAAATGGAATCAAATTAAATATTTTACTTTTTCAATACAGGCAAATTAAACTCTATTATCTATTGTGATTATTAAAGAAGTTTTTTTTTTTTTTAAATGTATCACAGGAGTTGACTGCAGAAATTATATTTCTTAAACAGGACTTGGTATTGGAGTTCAAGAAACTTTTGAATACTGTAAATCAAATTTTACATTAATCAGTTATTATGAACTATTAATTTTATCATCTCATCATATGATTGTACTTCATTAATCAACACTAGATGATCAATAACTTTGTTTAAAACTAAGCATGAATGAAAAAGAATGCTCCCTCCTTTTAAGACGCATCTAATTTTTCTTTCAAAGTGCAATTCGTTGCAACCAAAATTTTCATTTAGGATTCACTCTGCTTATAACATATTAGTTGAAGAATTTTAAAAATTAACCTAGAATGTATTCACAATCAAAGAATTATAAAAACATAAAAACTGAATTTTCAACAACTCCCCTTCAAGGTAAAGCTTACTACTTTAAGCTTGTTACATCAAAATATTTTATCACAAAAATTAAAACTAAGTTTGAAACAACGGCTGGACTGTTTTGAGAAGAGAAGGCACAATTGACGATTCATGCATCGATCAAGAATCACCACCGGATTGTCCACCAACCGAGAATTGATCGTCAGTGGGAAATATAAATGCGTCGCTAATATGACTTCATATGTGGGAATAGAGTCACCACCAGATTTGGATAGTCGTTGAGAATAAAAAGGATTGTCTAAGAAAATGGTACATTTCCTTCAAGCCAAGTTCCCACAGTAGTAGCCCAATTTGCGTAATTGGAAAAATTGCCATTTTTTTCGCAATGAATGAGCAAAAAAGTGTGAGAAATGAAAGCGCAAGAAAAAAGCAGCAACATTATATAGTTCGGACCATGGCGATCTTAATCAAAGGGAAGATGAAGGGTTAAGGAAAAATCACCAAAAGATGGGTAAACACCTCAAGATTGATAGATGGGGTTCCTGATGTGGTTGATACTCGAAAACGGTAGCTGAAAAGATTGCACGTGGCGGGTTTTGTGGCAACGCGTGGGCCACACACATAGGTAAGTTGAGCGTGTCTGGTGTTATTGGAGACAGAAAAAGCACCGTTATGCTCATCGGAGGATTGGCAGGGTGATCTTGTGATGTTTTAGCAGTGGGTTGCACTTGGAAAGGTGCATATGGTGTTGGCACAATAGTAACATTGTAAATAAGCACAAAAACTATGGAAAAAATTATGGTTATGACGCAGCTGGAAAATGGTGAGAAGACAATCGAAGGGCCGCTGGAGTTGACGAGGTGGACTACTGTTTGTGGCAAAAAAAATTAAAAGATAAAAAAAGTGGTGGTGTCAACGGCAAAATAACGTCGCTGACAACGATAGTGAAACACAAAGATAGATCACAAAATCAAAAGTTGCTCTAATACCATGAAAAATAAGAGTAAATTTCTATGTATTCTTGTGAGATCACACCTTTTATTTATAATGATATTGCAATATTACATTCAATGTCTAGGAAGTTGTGTGACTAAAACTACTAACAATTAGTCTAGGATGTCGCACAATAAAAACCATACACTGAATTTTAACAAGATTATTTTGTATAAAAAAAAATAGTAAGTATTCTAGTTATGTGGCTTGCAAAGTTTTGACTTTTGATTTAAGATGGAAACCACTATTTTCAGAAGAAATGGTTAATTTTATTGTCTTGATGAAAAATTATTTTTGAGATAAAGTGGTAAAAAAGTTATAAGTTTTATAGAAAAGTTTCAAACTTTAGTAATGTCTTAAGTTTTATGTTTAAGTTATTATTTTGTTAGAAAGTTTCAATCATTAAGGAAAAATTGTAGTTTTATGTCTAAGTTACCCATTTAAATATTTGATGTTAAGATCCAATTTTTATGTAGAAGGTTTCAAACTTGACAGTTTTAAACTTAAGATTTAGACCAAGATGTAAAACCTTATAAGAAAAGTGTATAATATGAAATGTATTTCGTGATGTTGTTTTGGAAAAGAATAAATAAGGGCCTTAGTATATATTAGTAGAAAATGTGATTTGAATGACTTAATAATTAAAAGACTATTTCTAAAAGTAAGTTTAGACCAAGTTCATTAATAATTCAATAATAAAATATTTGTGTTGAGTTGTTTGGAGAAAAGTAAATCCTAAGATTATTTTATAGAGTAGGGTAAATTAGTGAGGCTTGTTTAGGTCTGGATTTCATTTTAACTTAGTAAAAATTTACATTATTAAAGGTTAGGAGGAATAGAAGAAATTTGAAACCTTGCTGATTGGAAGGTGTGATAAACTTGAGTAACATAACTTGTTTGTTAAGGAAGCATGACAAGGTAAGAGCTCCTTCTACTTTTTAGTATACAACATATTTAGGTTATACTTGTTGTTGGTGTTATACTAGTTGGTGTTTGACGGTGTTTGTTTTTTATTCTTTGGTTTCTTGGTGTTATATGATTATTCTTGAATAATGTGGTGAATTCATAATGATGTGGTGACTTTACGCATGATTTGCTTATGAACTGGTGATTATGAAGTAATCATCGTTGATAATATATTTGGAGTATATATATGCTCTCCATACAAGAGTAAGTGATGTTTTATAATTGATTGAAGTCACAGTGACGTCCATAATTGGTTGGAGTCATAGTGACGTGTCCATATATGGTTTGAGCCCACAATCCCAGAATAGGAACTAGAGTTGTGAATGTCCTTCAAGACTTCACAATTATGGGTCATGCTAGATGATGATCCAACATCCTTTGCAAAGGAGAAGTGATATTCTGCAATCATATGCACTAGTATATAAGCATTGCATTAATGTGCTTTGACACACGAGTCATCTTCAATACCATGAGAAATATGCATGCTTTAATAATTGTTGTTTATGTTTTGATAATTAATAATTGTTACGTGTTTAATTTTTGTTGGTGACACATTTATTTGTTGTGGACTGACTGAATGTTGCCAATTATTAGGAATTTGCTTATGAAGAGTTCATGATGACGTTGAAGGTGCAGCAGCAGAGTCATGACTTCGAGTTCCGATTTAATGCAGACATTGGATGTAGCTACTGGGTCATTGGTACCCCAACTGTCTTCGATTAAGAGTATATTATCAGTTTAGGGTATTCGTGTTTATCAAGAGGGGATAACCTTTGATTGTTTTAATATTTACACTATCTTGATTTAGATTTGAAATAAGATGTTTCATTTTGGAAGTTTTCTCTTTCCTTGGAAATGAATTGTTAATTAATTTTTTTTAAAGGATTTTTGAGAAATGTTTGATTTTTAAAAAAAAGGAAAATTTTACTGTGAAATTCAGGTGTTACAAGAAGGTAGGTATACTAAAGGATGACACTTTTGGAGGATGTCATTGCACTTCTTCACTAAAGAGGATAAGTACTCCCAACTTTGATGAGTAGACGATGTTGAGATGTTGACTTCTTCAAAGTTCTGGAGTTAGATATATGACTTAAGAACATTGACTTTTTTATCAACAATGTTGACCAAAACACAACTTGTTTTGCTAGAATTATCAAATGCAGAGTTTATCAAAGTGAGTTTGGATCATCAAATTCATCATAGGCACGTTGAGAGCGGCGTTGATCAAAGTCATACATAACTTTAGCAAATTCTTCATTTGTTTTCTTTGTTCATTTGTTTAGTCAATTTGTTTTAGTCGATTTGTTCATTTGTTTTATTTGTTCAACAAATGGTTTGACTTACAAAAATCATTGGCTTTATCAGAGGCTCATTTAGAATTTTCTTCTTTGGTCTTGAATCAAAGAATCAAACAAAAGTCTAATTCTTTATGTTGATGTGTCACAAAAATATTTTTTAATTGGTTGACAGTGTAAAGTGGCTTTTACCTAGTATATTTTAATGAATCTCTCAATTAATATTCATATTTTTCTAATTTTGAATTTTATATCATATAAAATGAGAAAACTACCCTTTACATAAAACCATACATATTTTTAAAAATTAATTATTGATATTTTATTATTATTTATTAATAATATTATTTCCTATTTTAAAGCCTATCAATTAAGCTATCACTCAATAGTCATTCCATATTCAGCAGTCTTTCCATATTCTCCCGTTCTTTTTCTTCCTCCATTTCTTTTTCAAGTTGAATCATTCATACTATTATTATAATTATTATACTATGTAAGTTTCAATATTTACTACTTCAAATCTTTTTTTTCTTTTATCTTTGTATTCCTTTAATAAAGTTGGCCTTTGTAAAATATCTTAAAAATCTTCTAGAAACTCCATTGAAGTTATTCTAATTTTAAGTTTTATAAATAAAAATAAATCTTAAATCAAAACAGTATATGTGAATTTTGTAAAAAAAATAGTAAAAAAATGCGTAAAATAGATGCAGACTCTATAGAAGTGTTTCAAAGTTGATAATAATATTAATTATATTATTACTGAATATGTTTGAGTTTGTTTTAGAGGATTTGTTTGAGTGTTAATAATGAGTGCGTTTTGTTTTAGGAAAAAATCTATTATTTGAAACCAAAATCATTTTTTAGGGTTTAAGGGGTGTTTTGTTTTAGATTTTTTTAAAATCATTTTGTTTGAAAAATCATTAATGTGAATAAAGCTTTAAAATAGGCTTTCAGGCAATGCCAGACTTTTAAAAACCAAGCCAGGCTGGAAGGCTGGAAAAAAAAAATCTATAATAAGCCATAGACCTAAAAAATTAATCGTAGGCCAGACTCATGCCTTTCAAAGTCTGGCATGGTCTGACCTATTCTCACCTCTAATTACAAGATGCATAAGTCAATAACAGTTTAAGTTTATATATGGATTTTTTCTTTCTTTTTTTATTTAAGAGTTTTGTGATGGGTAGTTATATATTTACTTTGAAGAGTGTCGTTATATTGCAGCTACGAGGTGTTTTTTAGAAGTTTATGTGTGTAACAATATTCATATGTTGTGGTTTTTTGTCTTGTTTTGGAGTTGTTAGGTTATCTTTTTATGTTTTGTGATTTTGTTCATGTAGTTTCTCTATGCATGTTTTTCCCAACATTAGGTATCAAAGCTTTTGGTTCAGTTTAGAGAAATAGAACTCTTAGTATGTTATATGGTTGTAATATTGTTGGATCTTTCACATAAAAAAGAAGGGTGATATTGAAAAAGTGATATTGAAAAAGTGATCTTGGTAAAGATTTTGGTTAGGAAAGACTTAGTTGATTAGTGGTAATTTATGACACACCTCTCTTTTCTAGGAACTTACCAAGTGCACGATTATAGTATGCCAAATTATGCTATGAAGTTTGGCATAGAGAAATTTGATGGAAGAATCAATTTTCACTTTTGTACAATTCAAGTCAATGATGTATTGATACAATTAGGATTATTCAAGGTGATCTTTGACACATGGACATTGGATAACATTGATGCAATGTGTGATTATGTCGATTGGTGAAGAACTTCATGAGAAAGTCAACATGAAAGTTGTATCATATATTTTCAGCTTGGTTTACGACATGTAGAAGAAATTCTTGGAGTGCTTTAGTTTTAAGTGAATTTTTTTGAAGTTGTTTAACTTCTAGGGAAAATTCTTTGAGTGATTTAACTTCAAGTGGAAATTTTTAGAGTGGTTAGTTGTCAAGTGAAAATTCTTGAAGTGTGTTTAGTTTCAAGTGGATATTCTTGAAATTGTTTAGCTTCAAGTAAAAATTCTTGAAGTGGTTTAACTTCAAGTAAAATATACTCATTATAGTAGAGTATGATAGTTTTTTAAGCTATAATTATCGATATAGATAATGGAAGCAAAAAATGTATCAATTTCAGTCAAGGTGGAAAATGTTGGAGTTGGTTGAAATTAAAAATCTTAAAAAAGTCTCACATTATTTAAAATTGTAATGAAAGTGGGAGACCAAAAGAGGCACACATAGGTCTCCAGGGACCTTGGAAGTTTGACCTTGTCCTTATATATATTGGCTCTAGTTCTTCGATACAAGATACAGTAGTCATAAATACTTTTAAGTTTATATATCTAACTCTTTGTACTTCTCTCTTGTTTTAGAAGTTTGTGAAGGGTAGTTAGATATTTTCTCCAGTTTTTGGAGTTTCGACGTTATATTTTTGTGTTTGATGGTGTTATTTAAATTTCTCTCTTTGTTTTTTCCAACATTATATAATATCATGCAATGATTGGTTATGTATCATACACATGATTGAATAAAACGCTATTATTATTATTTATTATATGGGTTGTTTCGGTTCGGGTGATTGGATTTCAAAAAAAAAAAAACGATAAACATTTCAATTTTTTGGCAAATAAAAAAAAAATTGTATACAGTGCGACAACCATCTTAATTTACTTCTCTAAAATAGATTTTGGAATAAATAGAAATTCATAATTTAATCATCTGAAAGACTAAAACAAAGTATATAGTAGCATTACATAATTTGGTCCCCTAAAACAGAGTTTGAATAACATAGTGCAATAACAACCTACCAGTAAATACAAACATGCAGTAGTGTGTCAAAATTAAACCATAATTTAGTTGACTAGATCAATGAGATTTAAAATTACAAACAATGCAAAATACATCGATCTAAAGTAGGCAGTAACATTCACTTAATGAGTGGTTGTGTTGAGACAAATCTCTCAAATTTTTAATGATAACAAAATTACTTAAGAGATTATGATTGTGGTTAATGACTAACATGTGCTCTTGAGTGTATTCATTTAAGATAATAGGTTATTAATCATTAAGGCAAAAAGAAGGAAAAGTGATTTTGGCCTGAGGATGGAAAACCCTCGTGAGGATGGAAATTGCTGCAAACGTGAGGTGGAAATTGCTGCAGTTTTGAAATATCTCAGATTTGGACAAATCTGATCTCTCACAGAACAAATGTGTTTATTCAATGCCATGGAAACAATGTCAAACATGAATAAACAAAGCATTCAAAAGTAAGAGTCAAAGGTCAAAAAGAAAAGGGTGAATATGGCTAGATTAGTATGTAAAGGATAGGCTAGCAAAATGAAAGCAACCTATCAAGCATGTGCATAGGTCAAAGTCTGAACATTTAATGGGCTTGCACGATTTAAGTCATAAAGGAATGAAGTTAACAAAAGGCAACTTGAAACAAGCCAAAAATAGAAGATCACATGTTGCTGCCAGATCTGATCCTCGAGCTGAGTATGACAGTCCTATGTATAGGGTGGCTTTTTCTCTCTTGTCAACATCACCTCAAAAGATGAAGCCAACCTTAGACCTTAAAGTCTTCGAAAAAATGCAGCTCAGAAACAGCCTGCACTTTGATTAAAGAGAAAAAGCAAGGACATGTCAAGATCAAAGCTATGCTGCAAGAGGATGGGTTCTGCTAAGCCTAACAAAGCTGAGTGGCAGTTCTGTAATTATGATGAAAAACCTTGGATCTTTGATAATGAGCTCCAACGGTCATCAATGGCTTGATCTTATAATGCATACAAGCTCTCCATTGAAGACACACAACACACTTGCATAAAAAGGATCAAGCATCTTAAAGCTTTCAAGAAGCAAATCACATCTCTCCCTTATTACTTTCTTTGATCCTACACTATATCTTGTATATCCTTTGAGAAGTATTAAGTATCAATCACTCTCATTCTACTTTGTAATTTCCTAGTGAGTGAAGCTGGAATATTTGAAAATTGATTGTAAGTTGGTGAAGCTTGATATACACAGTGTCATCTCAAGGATTGATCTGTTTGAAAGTTAGTGGAAATCTCACAAGGGTGTGATGGCGTAGCCATCTTTGGGTGAACAGTATAAAATTGTGTGTGTGTCCTCATATTCCTGCTACATTTTTTGCTCAGCTTAGATCTGATTGAAAAATCCCATCCTCGTAGCCATCCTTAGAGAGGATAGTTTTTAAAAACACTTAAAATATATTTTAACAGCAAATCCTTATTCAACCCCCCCTTCTAGGTGATTTTTTAGCTACAACATTTGCATCAGAGCAAGGTTCTCTAAAAAATACACCTAACAGTGTAAGAGAAAAAGATCCAAAAAGAAATATGTCAAAAGCTAAGACATCCCTGAAGGAGGATCATCCAATCGACCTCCCTACTTTGATGGTACAGATTACTATCATTGGAAAGGTAAGATGAGGCTATTTCTCATATCACAAGACAACAACATGTGGTCTGTGGTGGAAAATGGAGATCATGTCATCAGGACCAGCAACGCAGATGCAACCTCCGATGAGAAACCTCAAGCACAATGGACGGCTGATGAAAATGCAAAGGTACTCATAAACTCTAAAGCTCATTTATTTCTAATGTGTGCTTTGTGCAGGGAAGAGTATGACAGAGTTGAGGAATGCAAAAATGCTAAAGAGCTATGGGATACTCTAAGAATTCATCATGAAGGATCAAGTCATGTAAAAGAAGCAAGGATAGATATGGGAGTAAGGGATTTCGAATTATTCGAAATGAAGGAGGATGAAACCATTGATGAAATGTTCTCAAGGTTAACCATCATATTGAATAACTTGAGATCTCTTGGAAAAGTATACTCCGTTCAAGAAAGGATAAGAAAGATCCTAAGAAGTTTACCAAAAGAATGGAGGCCAATGGTAACTGCCATTACAGAAGCAAGAGATTTGACCAACATGAAATTAGAAGATTTGGTTGGAACTCTAAGAGCTCATGAACCATTGTTATTGGCTGATAAACCAAACAAAAAGGGAAGAATGATTGCTCTAAAAACCAGCCAAACAGAAAGCTCATCCTCCAAGAAGAATGAAGATGTCATAACAAAGGAAAGCACAGAGTATCCTCTGTCTGAGGATGAGGATGACCTCGTTCTGATTTCCAGAAAAATCCAGAGGATGTTAAACAGAAGATGGCAGAATAGAGGACCTCCTCGAAAAGAAAAAATTGACAAAAGTCAAATAACTTGTTATGGATGCAACAAGATGGGACACTATAAAAACTGAGTGTCCTCTCAACAAAAGGAACTCTAGAAAATTCTCATACAAAAACAAATCCATGATGATCACTTGGGATGATAGTGATGAGTCATCCTCGGAGCAAGAAAAGGAAGAAGAGGCCAACCTATGTCTCATGGCAAAATCAGAAAATGACAAGGTAAGTATTTCTGATCTATGTCCCAATTGTGAAAAATTAGAAATTGAATTTGATAGCCTTTTAAATGACTCATACACTTTATCTCAAAAATGCATGTTTCAAAAAACCCAACTTGTTGAGATAAAGAAACAAAATGAAGAGCTACAGAAAAAGAATGATGAATATGTTAAAATCATTCAAGATTTGCAGCAATCTCACTTTCAAAATTCTGAGAAACAAAAATTTCTTGAAACGCATCCTCCTGACGAGGATACAGAAAAGGAAATTTTGAAAACTGAGGTTAGGGAACTAAAAAAATGATATTTCCAACTTTGTCAAATCTACAGAAACATTTCAAAAGATAATGGGATCCCAATCTGGAATATTTGACAAGGCTGGAATTGGTTTAAAAGCTCTCAAAGAATAATTCTGCAAAAAATTGAAAATTTTCAATATGTGGATGTGGCTTGAAACATAACTTGCTAAGCATTTAGTCAATTGTGCGATAGTGGTTTTGAAGTTATTTTTTAAGCCCACTCTATGTGAGGTTAAGCACTCATCCTCGGGTAGAGTTTTCTTTTCCGGTTTTAGAAAAAAGGAATTTATATGAACTATATCTTGATGATTTACCTACTGAATCTTATTTTGTTTCCATTGAAAAAGATAAATGGATTTGGCACAAACGAGCCGGTCACACAAGCTTAAACACTATTTCTAAATTGGCTAATTTAGAATTAGTAAAAGGTCTTCCAAAAATTAATTTTGAAAAAGACAAAGTTTGTGAAGCTTGTGTGAAAGGAAAACAAGTTAAAAGTAGTTTTCGCACTCTAAAAACTTTGTTTCAACAAATCATCCTCTTGAACTTATTCACATTGATCTCTTTGGTCCTATCAAAACTCCAAGTCTTAGTGGAAAAAGATATGGCTTTGTACTTGTTGATGATTTTTCCCGTTTTACTTGGTTCTATTTTTAAAACACAAGGATGAAGCCTTTGAGGCTTTCCACCATTTTTGCAAAAAGATTCAAAATGAAAAAGGTTCAAAAAATTGTCTCGGTGAGAAGTGACCATGGAGGTGAATTTGAAAATGAATCTTTTAAAAGTCTTTGTGAAGAAAATGGTATTTCTCACAACTTTTCTTGTCCAAGAACTCCCCAACAAAATGGGTTGTTGAAAGGAAAAATAGAACTTACAAGAAATGCTAGAACTATTTTGAATGAAGCCAATATTGAAAAATATTTTTGGGCCGAAGCCATTAATACCGCTTGTTATATTTCAAATCGTACATCCATTAGAAAAATTTTGAACAAAACTCCATATGAATTATGGAAAGGGAGAAAACCAAATATTTCCTATTTTCACATATTTGGATGTTTTTGCTACATTCTAAATAATAAAGAAAATTTGGGAAAGTTTGATCCAAAATCCGACAAAGGAATTTTTCTAGGATACTCCACAACGTCAAAAGATTATAGAATATATAATCTTAGGACTCAAACTGTGGAGGAATCCATGCATGTTATTTTTGATGAGTTTGATGACTTGTGTTTAGAGAAAAAGGATAAGGATGAAGAAGATGAAAATTCATCCTCACAAGTCCCCGATCCTCACGCAGAGGATGAGTCTGATCCAACCTCTCAACAACTTCCAAGAGGATGGAAAACAGTCACGCATCATCCTCTAGATCTGGTCATTGGAAATACTGAAGATGGTGTGAGAACCAGAAACTTTCTAAGGGAAAATACTTCCAACATGGCCATGATATCACAAGTTGAACCCAAGACAATTGATCAAGCTATTGGTGACAAATCATGGGTTGAAGCTATGATGGAAGAACTCTCACAATTTGAAAGAAACAAGGTATGGAATCTTGTACCCCATCCTCTGGACAAATCTGTTATTGGAACTAAATGGATATTTAGAAACAAACTAAATGAGGATGGAGAAGTCATTAGAAATAAAGCAAGACTAGTGGCACAAGGGTACAAACCAACAAGAAGGAATAGATTATGATGAAACGTTTGCACCCGTAGCAAGACTTGAAGCAATAAGAATCCTCTTAGCTTATGCTACTCATAAAGGTATAAAACTATTCCAAATGGATGTGAAAAGTGCCTTTTTGAATGAGTTCTTAAATGAAGAAGTGTATGTTCATCAACCTCCTGGATTTGAGGATGAAAAACGACCAAACCATGTGTTCAAACTCTCTAAAGCTCTTTATGGTTTAAAGCAAGCTCCTAGATCTTGGTATGAGAGGTTAAGTTCTTTTCTAAAAGAAAATGGATTCATTAGAGGACAAATTGATACTACTCTTTTCAAGAAATCACTTGAAAAAGATTTATTGATTGTTCAAATATATGTCGATGACATTATATTTGGATCCACAAATGAAAAAATGTGTGAAGAATTCTCAAATCTCATGCAAAGCGAGTTTGAGATGAGTATGATGGGGAATTGAAATTCTTCCTTGGTTTACAAATCAAACAACGAGAGGATGGTATTTTTATCTCACAAGAAAAAATACACCAAGGATTTGCTCAAAAAAATACAACATGAGTTCTGCCAAGAGTATGGGAACTCCAATGCACCCATCCTCCACACTCCACAAAGATGATGAAGGAACTCCAATTTCTGAAAAGGAATACAGAGGGATGATAGGATCCTTGTTGTATTTAACAGCAAGCAGACCGGACATAGTCTTTGCAGTCGATCTTTGTGCAAGATTTCAATCCTCTCCTAAAGAATCTCATCTTACAGCTGTAAAAAGGATTTTTAGATACCTTGTTGGTACTATAAATCTGGGAATTTGGTACAAGAAATGTTCCAATCTTGACCTTATAGCTTATTGTGATGCCGACTACTCGGGAGACAAAGTTGAAAGAAAAAGCACAAGTGGTGCTTGCCAATTTCTTGGTAAATCCCTAATAAGTTGGTCATGCAAAAAACAAAGTACCATTGCTCTTTCAACCACTGAAGCAGAGTATGTATCAGCCGCTCAATGTTGCTCACAACTGCTCTAGATAAAAAATCAGCTTGAGGATTACTCGCTAAGGTACGCAAAAATTCTCATCCTTTGTGATAATACAAGTGCAATAAATCTTTCTAAAAATCCCATTCAACATTCTAGATCTAAGCACATTGAAATTAAACATCATTTTATAAGAGATCATGTGCAAAAAGGGGATTTAGAACTGATTTTTATTGACACTGAAAATCAATTAGCAGATATCTTTACCAAACCTCTCCAAGAGGATAGGTTCAAAAAGATCTTGGATGAACTTTCAATTATTAATTTGTCTAAAATTAATTGATTTATCTTGTGATGCCTTTTATTATATTATTATATTTTTTATTGTATTTTTTATATTTTTTTAATAAATATATGTTGCCTTTTAAATATGTATTTACTTTTTTAGTAAGGCTTGAGAGGATAGGAAACTCACCAGAGGACGAAATGTCCTTATTGGTGTAATTTCACGTGACCAGACAACCTAGGAAGAAAGCACGCGCCTCTCTCTCTCATTGGACAGTACGCGTGGCGCATGCCTCCATACTTCACGCCATGCATTTAATGCAGAACGGCTACATGTCTAATCCATCATGACACTAGGTCTCTAGGATACGGCGCATTAATTGTTTCTGTCCCCTTCACGTTTCCTCACGTTCCCTCACGGTTACTCACACGATCTCATTGTTCATTTCCCATCCTCTTCATTTTCTCTCATCAACCTTTTGCCCAGAAATCCTTTCATCACTCAACAGTTTCTTCCCTCACCTTCCTGCATCTATGGCACGAATCAAAATGACTGTAAAACGCAAAAAATCCTGCCAAGAACCTGAGAAAAACCAAGATGTCTACTCAAGCACTGAGTCAGATTATAATGAAGGAAACCAATCTGAAGAAACCTCCATGAACACCATTTCTTCATCTCAACCATCCAAAAGCTCCACTCCTCCAAAAATCGTCAAAAAATCCTCCTCCTCAACTCCTTCCAGGCGCTCCTCCAGAATCATGTTTGGAGCCGTTTCGACCAAAAAGGCAACCCCTCAGGACAACACGATTCATGTCATCAACTCTGATGATTCAGAGACCACTCCTCCTGTTGAACCAGCACAACAACCTCCTCCTTCGAAATCAGATTCCAAAACTCTAACTCCCAAAAAGACCAAACCACCTTCATCAAAACCCCCTTCGTCATCCACAAAAATTTATGCCAAAACTTCATTGTTTGATTCAGACGAAGTAGAATTGGTCTACACTTCAAAATGGCAAAACAAGTCAGTGGTAAATGGAAAAATCATTGACCTTGTTGATATTAAACAAGGAGGGTTCAACATCGAAGAAATGTTTGAACAACTTGGCTGGACCTCATTCTTCAAAATCAATGAACCATAGTACCCACGTCTAGTAAGGGCATTCTATGCCGCTTCAAAAGGATCTAAAGGCATGACTAATTTCAGTATGGTACTGAAAGGGGTTCATATGGAAATTAATCCCACCACACTATGTCAAATACTTGATATACGTGATGAAGGAGCTCATTGCTTATCTGAGACATGGTATTCACAGTGTGTCATCACTAGGACCTCTGTGCTCCAAAACACCCTCATCAAACCTCCTAAACCGTTGGTGGCCTCCAACCTCGTCCCCTTGTGTCGCATCCTTCACAATATCTGTGTCCACTCCATCACTCCCCGGGCTGGCAGTTTTGAGAAAGTCACAGAAATGGATCTGATGATTATTCATCATGTGATTACTGGTACTCCTCTTCATTTGGGTCATGTTATTTTCACCTTCATGCTAAACGCTGTTGTATTGGGACGATCTGCTCCCTATGGGATGATTTTAACAAAAATATTCAAATTTTTTAAAATCCCACTTGAGGATGAACATTCCATCTACTTCAACAACACTTTTTCTATGAAGAACATTAAACAGATGAAGATTCAAAATGATGACCGTCCTGCCTCAAAGAAAAGAAAAACTCGTCCTTCCTCTGTTTCTCAAAAATCTGAAGATGAACCACCTCATCCTCCACCTGAGGATACACCATCACCACTACCAACCTCTCCACTGCGTAACTCTCCTGATCCTACTCCTTCTCCTGCCTCACCTGTCCCCACAACAACTCAGTCTACACCAATCCACAAACTGACTCCCCTTCGTGAAGCCGATCCTATCCCTGAGGATGCCTCAAAATCAACTTCTCCTCAAAATATGGAAGATGATGAGGAGTTATACTTTGATCTGAATCTATCTTACCCTTCATCTCCTACGGATGTGCCTATGGCTTCTCCTCCCACTGTGCCAGTGGATGAAGATGTAATCCCTCCACCAGATTTTTCGCAACAAATTCCTCCTACTGCAAACTTTGACAAAACTACTCAACCTCTCCCTGAGGTTACAGGTGTGTTCAGTTCCCTTGACTCCTTTTTTACTGCCACAACTCATAACCAGCCAAAGGACAAGGCTGAGAGCTCTCAGAATAAGAGTTCCAGTGTAAATGATCAGCCTAAAGGCTCGATTCCTAGCACAAGGATTGGGGAAAACACGAAGCAGATGAAACTCCTAAAATTAATTAGGAAATACCAGAAGAAAATTCTTCAGCGCTTCACTCACTTTCAGAACTCTTTGGTTCAATTTGGTCTCATTCTTGAATGGGTTACCAAACACTCGGTTCCTACTATTGCTCCTGGAGATCATCCTCCTGAGCTACCAGCACAGCCAACCTCTGATGTTCCATCTCCTTCATCCTCATCAGATGAACCAGCCTCCTCAAAATAAATCTGCTGTTATTTCTTTTTTCTGCTGCCAAATTCAGGGGGAGAATGATTATGTTTTTATGTTATGTTTTTCTATTTAGTGATTATGTTCATGCTGTTAAAACTGTTGTGGTATTGCTGTGTTGTTTATGAACCCATGTTTATGCTTTGTTGAACAAATCTTTAAATTATTATCTAATTATCATGATGTCATATGTTTGGTTAAAATCATGTTATTTCAACACTTTGGCATACATTTAGGGGGAGTAATGATTTTTAGTTTTAAAAATTATTACACATATAATTGAGGGGGAGCATAAACATTTTATCTTTGTCTTATTTAAAATCATAATCTAAAGAATTTTGTCATCATCAAAAAGGGGAGATTGTTGAGACAAAAATCTCTCAAATGATTTTAATGATAACAAAATTACTTAAGAGATTATGATTGTGGTTAATGACTAACATGTGCTCTTGAGTGTATTCATATAAGATAATAGGTTATTAATCATTAAGGCAAAAAGAAGGAAAAAGTGATTTTGGCCTGAGGATGGAAAACCCTCGTGAGGATGGAAATTGCTGCAATTTGAAATATCTCCAGATTTGGACAATCTGATCTCTCACCAAAACAAATGTGTTTATTCTAATGCATAACAATGTCAAACATGAATAAACAAAGCATTCAAAAGTAAGAGTCAAAAGGTCAAAAGAAAAAGGTGAATATGGCTAGATCTAGTATGTAAAGGATAGGCTAACAAAAGTGAAAGCAACCTATCAAACATGTGCAAAGGTCAAAATCTGAACATTTAATGGGCTTGCACGTTTTAATTCATAAAGAAGTCAAGTTAACAAAAGGCAACTTGAAACAAGCCAAAAATGGAAGATCACATGTTGCTGCCAGATCTGATCCTCGGACTGAGTATGACAGTCCTATGTCATAGGGTGGCTTTTTCTCTCTTGTCAACATCACCTCAAAAGATGAAGCCAACCTAGACCTTAAAGTCCTCGAAAAATGCAGCCCAGAAACAGCCTTGCACTCTGATTAAAGAGAAAAGGCAAGGACATGTCAAGATCAAAGCTATGCTGCAAGAGGATGGGTTCTGCCTAAGCCTAACAAGCTGAGTGGCAGTTCTGTAATTATGATGAAAACCTTGGATCCTTTGAAAATGAGCTCCAACAGTCATCAAGGGCTTGGATCTCTATAAAATGCATACAAGCTCTCCATTGGAAGACACACAACACACTTGCATAAAAAGATCAAGCATCTTAAAGCTTTCAAGAAGCAAATCACATCCTCCCTTATTACTTTCTTTGATCCTACACTATATCTTTGTATATCCTTTGAGAAAGTATTAAGTATCAATCACTCTCATTCTACTTTGTAATTTCCTAGTGAGTGAAGCTTGGAAATATTTGAAAATTGATTGTAAGTTTGGTGAAGTTTGATAATACACAGCTTGTAATCATCCTCAGGTTGAGGATCGATCTGTTTGAAAGTTAGTGAAATCTCACAAGGGTGTGAGGACTGGACGTAGCCATCTTTGGGTGAACCAATATAAAATTGTGTGTGTGTCCCTCATATTCTACTCCTACTTTTTTGCTCAGCTTAGATCCAACGATTTAAAAATCCCATCCTCGAGCTAGCCATCCTCAGCGAGAGGATAGTTTTTAAAACACTTAAAAATTATTTTTAACAGCAAAATCCCTATTCAACCCCCCTTCTAGTGATATTTAGCTACAACAGGTTTTGTACGTATTCTATAAAGCAAACTTTGTAATATACTATATTTAAATATTACTATTGGTTACAAAATATATTCTATCTATTTATGCATTATTTTAAAATAATCATTTTTTTTAAATTCACAATTAAGGATTGTTTCTAAATTGATTTACTTATATTTAGCTACAATTATTAATTTTCCAAATTAAAATTCTTCAAATATTACTATATTATTATAGTTAAAAATATTGATTTTCATGAATTTTTTTTTTTGTTACTACAAAATCGTGCCAAATATAATATTGGGTCGACTTAATTTCTTATTTCTACACAACTCATGTCTTATATTTTGGTCTATAAAATTATATCATATTAATTAGACTTTTAAGTAACGAGGTAATTTATTTTGAGTCTATTAATTTAAATTATTATTCTGCAATTAAAAATAATTATTAAAAATTGGTGAATGATAATGTTTTAGACTACGAAAGATAATTTTATTTTTTATTTTTTTTTATAGATGACCGCATATTCGGATGCAACCTTTTATTAGAGAAGAAAATTATCTTTAAGTGGTTATGAATGATAAAGTTTTGTGAAATATTTATTTAAACTACTAATCCACAACAAAATATTTAATTATTTATAAAAAATGCATAATATATATAAAAATAAGATATTTTCTTTTTATATTTCTTTTTTATTTAAAACTTTTCATCAAAAAATGCATAATAGATATAAAAATAAGATATTTTCTTTTATATTTCTTTTTTATTTAAAATTTTCCATCATATCTACGGTGAAATTTATATACTAAAATATATTATACCGACCTTCAACAGGATTTTTTCTCCACAGAAATGCGACAATCGTCATTTATTTTGTTAATTTAATAAACAAAAAATAATTAAAAAAACAAAATTATATTAATAAAATATATTTAATAAAAAAACATCATAGTTAATGTGGTTGAGATGTGTCAAAACAAATAACGTGCTATATTATTTTAACGCTCATATTTTGCAGACAAATTAACAACTTCATTCTATTTTATAAACAAATCTCTTTTAATTTTCATCAGGATATAATAAATAATAATAAAAAATTAAATTATATTAATAAAGTCAAACAAAATATATTAAATTAAAAAAAATATACTTACATTAAAGAAATACATTAAATTTTAATTAATATATCCACCTAAATGTGCTCCAACAAAATATGATAGAGTTGTTAAAATAATATAGTACATTTTTTGTTTTGATACATCTAATCAACCATATTAAATTTGATATATTTTTTTATTAAATATATTTTGTTTGCTTTTCTTATATATAATATTGTTTTTAAATTATTTTCTTTTATTTATTTATTAAATTAATGATTATTTATTTATTATAAAAACAATGAATGGTTATGAATGATCGCATTCCCAATGTGTCACTTCTGATTAGAAAAAAAAATTATTAATAATAGTATTTAAATAAAAAGAGATATAAAAACCAAATATTCTTAATAATAATGCATTATGAATTAAAGTTTATATAATATTTAATTTTAATTTTTTAATTTAATATCATATATATAATAGTGTATTATGAATTAAAATTTATATACATACATAAAGAACAACAATGTATCTCGTGCAACGGATTCGCTCCTATACTAGATTATAAAATTATGAAATTAATGATATCATCTACTACTATATTCAATGAATTAATGTATACTTATATAATTTTTGACCGAAATATATTTATATTATTATAATGCTTTTTTACTAAATATTATTATAGTCATAAAACACACAATTATTGATAGCATTTACTACTATATTCAATGAATTAATGTAGTACTAGTGCTACTTTATTCTCCTCCCTCTCATATATACGTTTCATTTAGAATTTACATAACTTTTCACAAAAATATTATTTATACAATTTTTTTTATCCAAAACAAAGTATCAAGACTAGACTTTATTTGTAGTGTATTAATATGTAAAAATACACATTTAGTCACTAAATTTAGTTCAATTTTTATTTAGATTATTTAAGTTAATTTATTAAAGTTTTAATTGTAATTTTAGTCCATCTATTTTACTGATTTATAAAATTGATCATCTATTTTAAAAGTCGACAATTTTGATCATTTCCTCTGATTTTTTAACTAAAAAATGATGACGTGAGATGGTTTAAATAACGTATCATATGATAGAATGATTAATACCTATGAAATTTGAATAAAATGTCGTAAAAACTTAGATTCTAACTTCAGAAATTGTCATATTTTTAATTTAATTAATGACATATGAATAACTAATGCATCTAGATGATTCTATATTATAAAATTGTATGTCCCGTCGTTAAAAATATGTCAAATAGTTGTTTTTTAGTTCAAAAATATGAGAGAATGATCAAAATTGTCGACTTTTAAAATAAGCGACCAATTCTGTAAATTGATAATAATAATATAGAGATCAAAACTGCAACGAAGCATATATCAAATTATGTATGTGGTCTTTTAAGTTTGAAATTTTTATGGAATTATTGTCATTAATTGTTAAGATCTAATCGAAACATCTCACAATGACTGTCCAAATTACTTTGCATGTGAAAGAAGTAAAACATATTGATTATGTGGATAAATTTTTATTACATTGTTTTTAAGTCTATACATGTGTTTAAATTATTGTAGTGAAAATCAAGATATATAGATAATTTAAATATTTGATGAATGTTTTTTAAGCATTAATACGAGAGATATGTTGTTGCAGTATAATTTTAAATGATCAGAAACTTTCAATTAAATTAATTGTTGTCAAAATGGAAACAAAAATTAATCGTACAAATATAATGTAATTTAAATGAGTGAATCAAAATAAAATAACCTTAAAAGGACCTAAAAAAAAGGAGTTAAACTTAAAGAATTGTAAACTTAAATTTGCATATGATATGAAAGTACTTATTTGTTCTTTTTTAGTTTATGTTTAAATTAAGGTTATTTATATAACGAAGCAGACCAATACTTTTTTTTTTTTTTAAATTCTTGATTGAATTGTTTTTATTTATTTATAATAAATATAATTATATTTAAGAGAAATTGTATTTATCTTTTTTGAAGTCAACTTAAATGACATTTTTAGTTTTGGAAAAATATCTCCTCCTTTATAGGGGAAGTAGATATTTTTGCAAAACTATAAAAGTGTTAGTGTAAGTGACTTAAAAGGAGATAAATGCAATTTTTCCTCCTATTTATCTTCTCATTTTACTTATTTTTCTCTTTGAAATAAATAATTAGAGATATTACTAACAAAAATAATAACTGTTACATTGAATTTTTAAAATGAAAAAAAAAAAGAATATAAAAAGGTAAGGAGGGGGTATCTTCTGTATTTGTTTCGTTCTAGAAGACTTAATGCTAATAAAAATAAAATCTAGAATAATACCAAAAAAAATAAAAAATCTAGAAAACTTGATGCACTGTACAAAAATTCTTATAAATTGTCATTAAAAGGCTTAAATTTATTTTAAAATATTTTCAACATGATATCATTATTTTAATTTTAATTGGGTTAGCAATTAATCACTATAAGAAATTATTTTCGAATATAATATATAAAACAAATGACTCAGTTTTAACTGTAGACCACTAATTTGTCTTCACTTGGTTAATCAAGAAATTGTAACTGATACTAAAATTGTATTTTATTCAACTGTTAATATATTAACCACAATAATTGCAGTTTTAGTATTCATGCATGCATAAATACCATTTGCTACTATATAAAGAAAGATATAATTCCTTAAAAAATAAAAAAATAAAAAAAATAATAATTAGGACTCTAGTCCAATTAATTCATGTATAAATATAGAGTAACACAGAGTGAGTGTCACACATTGCAAAAACAAAAATTGTTGTTTGTAGGCATAGATTAGAGAGAGAATGACAAATTTGTTCCTCGTAGCTTCACTCCTCATTTTACTTTTTCCACCAGGCCCTGAAAATAATGAAGAGCCCATTCCCAATGATTTGCTAGAGGAGTACTTAGATATAATTAATGCTCATCATGCACAGAATGCACAGAATCAAGATGACCAAGAAGATGAAGAAGAAGAGAAGGATGATGCCGATGATATTGGTAATAGAATTCGTGTATATATATATATATATATTTAATTTAATTTAATTTATATATATATAGTAAAAGAATTTGTGTTTACATTTTCAATTATATATAATATTATATTATTAATAATATTTGAATTTTGTCAAAATTATTTATAATATCGTCGTCATATTTGATTATAATTTTTCGATTTGATTGGACGATTCATGAAAATTAAATTCATTTTTTTGACAACTTTATTATTTTATTTAAATAATTTTATTTTGATCATTTTTTCATATAAACAAAAGAATTACAAACAAAGTATAATAAAAAACAACTGAAGAGTCTAATTAATTTATCCCTCATAAAAACTTGTTTAATAAAAATAAAATGGAAATGAATTAAAGGGAATCAAAATATATGATATTTTTGTTGTTTATATTCAGAACTGGAGAGAATCAAATTAAGCGAGAAGTTTTTTGATGAGGAAATTGACCGTGATATAAAACGGATCTTGGCTGAACATAGGTATATTTATAAATTTTCATTTTGTTATATGCATCCTTTTAAGCTACCTATTTTTTTATTTTATATATGTCCAAATTTTAATTAATTAATTCAATCTTATATATCATAAATTTGGTTTCTCAGTGGGGAGAGAGAACATAAACCAATGGAGTGGTTTGAGGAGGAAATTGATCTTGAAATCAAACGGTGTATGGCTATTGATAGGTATATTTATATACTTTCATTTTCTTTTATGCATTTCTTCAAGCTATACCTATTTTATATACGTAAAAAATTTCATTAAAATTTGATCTTATGTATCATGAATTTGGTTTGGTCTATCAGGGTTGAGTTTGAAGGATCAAGTGAGATCCAACGTCTAAGTGTTATAGCTACAAAGCGGTTTGGAAAGGTATATTTTCTTAGCTGATTTTGCATTTGATATTTGTTTTTTTTATTTTTGGTTAAGATTTGAGTGCTTTTAGAACTAAAAATCACGATTTTGAATATTTCAGTAAAATTCACTGTGAATTAAGCTGACTTAATATTTTTATCAAGTTGTTTATTAATGGACCGGGCACAAGGTTAATAAATATTTGAGTACCCGATTTATAAAATGATACAAAGACTTTTTTTTTACTCAAATAAAGACCCTAATTATATATAAATAAATTCTTATTCTATTTTTTTTTAATCTTTGTTGTGTTTGAACAATATATTGATTTTCTATTATTAATAAAATTTTAAGTATTCTAGATTAGAGTTTGTTTTGAAATTTTTCTTTTTATTTTTTTAAAGAAAAAAGTTGACTACAACATTTTTTATTTACTAATTTGTGCGTGAAAAATTGGTTGTGTAGTGAAAAAAAAATTAGTGTCTATATCAAAAATATTTTGGAAAATGATTTAATTGAAAAATAATTTAACTTATATATATTATTGATATAAATTTTTTAATATTGTCAATCAATTATAAATAATAAATTATTAAAAACATTCGATTTTAACGATATTTATTTTTAAATTCATACATATGATTGTTTTGATTTGTTATCGATGTAAAAAAAATATTTGTTTTTACAAATGTCCATATTAATAATTAATATTATTTGTATGTTATTCGAACCTTAGAATTCTTTATCACTTCATTTCTTTTTTTTTTTTTTTACTAAAAATTTATTAAAGAGAAAAAGAAAACAAAAACTGAGAGACATAAATCCCCACTCCACTCAGTATTAAACTTTTTAGTGAGTGTAAATTAATCTCTTAGGTAGCTTGTAATTCTTTTTGAATAAGAATTTGTAGCTTATGTTTATTATATAATAACTTCTCAACTTAATTAATTATCTGTTTATGTAGGCTCTCGTAATTGACGGACTTCTACAGACAACTGACTTGGATGAATTTATTTTCCATGAAAGCTTGGTTCATCCTGCTCTTTTAATACATAATGAGTATGGATAGATATACTTCTATATAACTTTTTATTAGTTATATATCCTTGTATTAAATATTTTCTTTTTCTAACCAAATATTTCATTGGACAAGAGTAGACCCAAAAATGTGTTCATCTTGGGAGGAGGTAGAGGGTTTGCTGCAAAAGAAGTCCTTAAGCACAAGAGTGTTGAAAAAGTCATTCAATGTGAAATTGATAAGGTAAGTTATTCGTATATAAACTATATGAGGGTGAGGCATATAAGCCTTGTTAAAGTGATCACATATAAATCTTACAAAAAAAAAATAATATCTATAATACTTTAAATTTAATTCAATTACCATTTATGTCTTTTAAGTTTATTTTATTATGATTTAATCCTTTAATTTATATTCTGGTTACACTATTAATTATTTATTTCAATTTCGACAACAATTAATTCAACTGAAAACTTTTGATCATTAGAAAGTCTATCAAATGATGTAACAATATGTTTTCCACACTAATCATTCAGAAAACATTCATCAAATTTTATAAATTATTTATATTTCTTGATTTTATCTACAACAATTTACACACACGTATAACATTAATAAACAAGGTAATAAAGGTCTATTCACATAATCAATGTCTTTAATTTATTAATAGTACAAATCGAATGTAACTTAAAAAACTAAATAAAAAAATTTAAACTTATAGGATCTAAATGAAAATTGATGTAAACCTAAAGAATAAAGGACTAAAAGTATATTTTTGTCTAAATTTAAATAAGAGTAATTTTAGTATTGTTTATTTGAGTTTAATAATAATTAATATGCTTAATTATTATAGGAAGTTGTCAACTTGTATCGTGAGCACATGACCTCAAACTTTGAAGCATTCACTAAAGATGAACGGATTCAATATATTTTCAACGACGCCAAGTGAGTAATTTTATTCATCTTTTATTTTATGACCTTTTATTGATTATTTTTCTGTTTAATTTTTTTAAATGAGTTTTATCATACATGATACAACCAAAGATACTTGACTAAAAAAAATCCCAAAGATACTTCTATTTTCCAAAAATTTCCTTCCTTATTACTAGAAACAATGAAATATTTCAAAATTAAGTAACTACTAGTTAAATTTGCTAAAATAATTATATAATACTTTTTCAAAAGCTACCTAAATGTGATATTTATGACATTTTCTTCCTCTAACTCGTCATTAAACTTTACATGAATTAAAGTAACGTAGATGAAGTAATATATAATATGACTCATTAGATTGTTGTTAAGATTTGCATTTACAACAATATATATTTTTTGTTATAAAAAAAACTATATATTTTTATATACAGGGAAGAATTGAGTAGCATGAAGGTCTGGTGGATGTGATTATTGGGGATCTTTGTGACCCAGATGCATTTAGTTTGTCAAATGATGGTTTACACCAAAGATTTCTATGAGAGCGTGGTGAAGCAAAAGCTTAAGTCTGACGGCATATTTGTAACTCAAGTAAGCTTTTCTTTTCTTTTATTTTATTTTTAGTTTTTTTTCTAACCTAAAAACATTAACGTTTTTTTAGTTTCTTATTTTTAAATTTAAATAATTTAGTGCGAAATCCACCATGTTATTACAATTACTTACTGGCCTCTATTACAAACTAAAAAAAATTCAATCAATTAATATATGTATTTAATTTAAACTCAAATAATCACTTTTATTTTATTTATATTTCATTAATTAATTATAAAGGAGAGTAATAATTTATAAAGCTAACTAACCAACTCGACCTTTCATGTGTTTAGGACGGTGCAGCTGGATTTTTACCGCACAATATAGTGTTTGCTCCTATTTACTATACCTTGAAGCAAAGTTTTTAATCGTTAAGTATCCTTATTGCTTTAGTCCCTACCTAACCTTACAAATTCATTTATATATATATATATATATATATAGTTTTTCATTAAGGGTGTTTTTCATTATAAATAATTGATAAATATATTTCTTTATATTGTCATGCAGATGTGGTTGGATACACAGCTCACATTCCATCTTATGGTGACTGTGTTGGGTTTATCATGGTAAAACTAAAAATTCAATCACTTTTTTTTAACTAATGAATTAATATATATATATATATATATATATATATATAAAGAGATACCAAGTTTTTGTATATCTATTTTTTTTATACAATTTTATCATTTATTTAAACTATTTATTTATAATTTTATTTTTATTAACAAAAATGGGGTGCAATATTTGTATTAAACTTATTAGGCTTCGATGCAACCCATCAACATTGATGCTGAGGAACTTGACAACATGATTGGAGAAAAAATTGAGGAGGAGTTAAGGTATCTTGATGGACATGTCATTGCAGCATCCACTGTCCTCAACAAGTACTTGAAAATCTCGTGAGTCATTATATATATACTTTCTCTATTTCTTTTAATTATGTTTTTAAAATTATTATATCAAGAAACTTAATAGTTTTTTCTTCTTTTATACAATTATTTATACTTCTTCTTTAATATATTTATTATTTATTATCTCATTCATATATTTATCACAAATTAATAACACTTAAAGTTTGAAAACATTAAATAAAAATGAACAAAAAGTCTTTTATTTTTTATTTTTAAAATGACATTTAAAAAAACGAAAGAATTTTCAAAGAAAGGTGGTTTGCTCACCAAAGACAGTGACAGTTTGATACTTTGTATTTGGTATATGGAGAATTTTTATCTTGCAATGAGTATTGAATATATTTTATACTTCCTTTTTAATATATTTTGCTTAATTTAAAAAAAAAAATAGCTAATTGTGTGGGTTAATCATTGTAGGCTTATCGGATGAATGCTCTCTTAATGAAGACGTGTTGGATACATTCGTGGACGCACTCGCCATAGGATTTAGGTCCCAACCTCTTAAGTACTAAAATAATATCCTTAAGGGGTAACAAATATATGTATTGAATGGAAGGGCTTTATTAAACCTTCTTAAATAAATATATTATTATGAACTTCTCGACTATTATTAAATCTCTCTTTTCTTCATGCATATTCCATTTTTAAGAAGCAAAACCATTAAGCACAAGTCGTGCTAAATGCGATAGATAGAACAAATGAAGTCGGCTATGGGGCTCCAATCTTTCTTTAGTTTTTTATAATCTATTCCATTTCTCATACTATATATTTCCTCTTATTTTTTCCTCTAATTTGCGGAGAGAAGAATAATGGAATATGGAGCCTTTTATGTTATATAATTATCATTTTATTCATGTATTTTTTTTTACTTGATCATCTATGAGTCATGATTCTTCTTCGAGTACGCATTTTCCTCTTCGACATGTCTTTCTTTCAACTCTCGTATATTTTCATGGACTTCTAACCAAAAGTTCTAATACATAAAATTGTCGATTCAGTGTTCTATTTATTGGTTCTCATGTCTCCACTTTCTTGTGTCAAATTTTATTGTTTTAAGTTATCTGAAATACAATTTTAGTATGCTATGTGATGCAATAGTATTTGATCTTTCACATCATATCAATAGAATGATGATATTATGAAAATGTTAGAAAAGTCTCTTAGTAGGAAGACTTTGGTCCTAAGTGTTCTTTTGTAACTACCTCTTCCTTGGGAACTAATATTTAGTGCGTTGTTGCAATATGTCATGTTTTGCCTAGTTTGACATATAAAAATGATGGAAATTTTTTTTTTTTTAAATTGTGTTTTGCTTTAAATTCAAGTCAATGACGTGTTGATTACACATCGAGATTACACAAGATATTGAATAGTACATGGACATTGATCGCATTCATGCATTTTGTGTTGTGAAATTATGTCATTGTTGAAAAATTTTCATGGGAAAGTCCAACATGGAGTTGCCAAAGTAATGTTTAGCTTGCGTTTTGATGTAGAAGAATCTTTGGTAGTTAGGGTTGAAGTGAAATTATTTTGAGCCATTTTAGCACTCAAGTGAAGATTTCTTGGATAGTTAAGCTTGCAAAAGTTTTCTTCTTGGTGTGGTTAGTTTCAAATTTTTTTTTGGAGTATTAACTTTCAAGTGAAAAGCTCTTCAATGATTTACCTTTACAATGAAGTTCTTTTTATCGTGGTAATGTAATTCTTTTGAAATTTGATTTTCATATTAGACAATTGCAAACGTCTAAATGTAATTATTTCAATCAAAGTGGAGATTGTTGATTATTGAAATATTTATGTTAGTTGAATATAGTCTCACTTTTACAATAGGATTATAAAGAAGACGAATGTTTGTAACACCCCGTTTTTCAAAGCGAGGGTTATATTTTTTTTTTAAAGGAATTAAAATAAAACAGAGATTAAACATGAAATGTCTTTGGATAAATATTGGAGTCATTGAATATTTAAAGCAGCGGAAAAGTTTCATCCAAATTATATCCAAACATTTACACAACACAAATGGTAATGGACCCATTCAACATAAAGGAAGGTAATGACTAATAAAGTATAAGTACAGTTTCCTAACTAAATACTTCCAATCAAAAAGAAGGCACCTACCATATACTCATCCTAAATCTGATCATTTCCTACAAAAAAGCTATACACCTTGAGTTATCTCCAGCGCGCCCCCCCCCACACGTGAGATCCTCGCTGACGTACTGCAGGTCAAGCGTTCCCATCTCATTCCCGTCCGTAGGGTTACGAACAGGTAGGACGGTCCTGACTCTCATTCGAGGCAAAGCCCAGATTTCTACAATAATTTGAAAGGGTCACCAACCAAAAAAATAACAGTCAACATAGCAATTAGTTTTAAATGCACCAAAATAACCTTTTCAACTAAGCATCTCGCACCTTAAAGGATTTTCCCATATGTAAAAGTTCATATATGCTGGTGCAAATTACAATGAACTCAAATGAAGTTCTTCAACCATCAAGTGATACATAAATGACCAAGCATGGATAAATCAATTGAGCAATCGATTTATCTAACTTCAAAAATAAGTACTTTGCAGAGCCATCGATTGCCAAATCGATTTGTTCGTTTGCTGAGTTCTGCATGACCAAATCGTTTCCTAATCGATTTTGTCAGTTTTGATGAGGCCCTGGGTTGCCAAATCGATTTCCAAATCGATTTTGGCAGTTTTAGCTGAGTTCCTAGCCTTCTCTGCCAATCGATTTCCAAATCGATATTTCTTAAAGATTTTGAAGACATATTTTTACAATTCGATTGGCAAATTCGATTAGGTTAAAATAGTGAACTCCTGCAAACTCATCCAATCGATTGGGAAACCGATTTCCCTGCTCTATGAATCTCGATTCCAATCAATTGGCGTGGTACTTAGGTTTTAACTAATTTGGTCGAATATGGATGAGTCTGACTTAGGCACACATAATCTCAAAATTTTCCGAACATTAGCAAAGCCGATTTTGTCATTTGGCACACATCATCATCGACGAATTATCCTGATCATCGTTTTTCCAAACATGTTTTACAATCCATCGCACTCATACTTAACGATAAGAAGTACTCATACATAACACTTTAGCAATTCCAACACAATTAATCAACACAAACAATTTCACGAATTCAAACCACTCAATTCATATCATCTTGATAAATCAAATCGACATACGCGTGCCAAGCACCTAAATGCATGCGTATATGGCATAAAGATGGACTCGGAATTCCACCAAAAACCCTCCTCGAAGGGCGTAAATATATTGTACGCTATCGCAGCCCAAGATCAATACCGAGGTCACTTATCACGGTCAGCAGATTTCTAAAATGCGTAAAATCATAAACGTCACTTGCCTATCACGGGTCCGTATCGTTACCGAGGTGTTCAGCATATCACGGGTCTGCACGATTTACTAAAGAACGTAAAATCGTAATGTACCGCTATCACAGACATAAGTTTATGTTTACCAGGTGCACCTATCACGGGTCTAGACAAATCAAAAAACGTAATCGTAAACCGTATGCCTAATCACGGGTCAGTACAGTTTATCGAGGTGCCGCCTATCACGGGTCTGCACGGTTTTCAAAAACGTAAATCATAAATGTACCGCTATCACAGGTCAAAGTACTATTTTCAAGGTGCCACCTATCACGGGTCTGCACGATTTAAAAAGCATGAAAATGCATGAGCATATACCGACTCCATTCACAACAGACGTTAAGCAAATGCAGATATTAAAGATTCCCATTTTTAATACCATTTAACTTAAACGACTTTCACAACAAACATTAAGTAACCAAGACATTAAGAGATTCCCCATTCTTACGCCCAGTTAACTTAAACGATTTCAAAACAACATTAAATAAATAAGTCATTAAGAGATTCCCCATTCTTAATACTGATTTATCTTAATGATTTTCAAAACAAAACGTTAAGCAAACAGACATATCAAGAGATTCCCCATTCTTATATACTTTTGACTTAAACGATTTCACATAAAATATTCAGTAAACAAGACATTAAGAGATTCCCCATTCTTAATACTCATTTACTGAACGATTTTCAAAAACGATAATTAAGTAACCGAGACATTAAGAGATTCCCCATTCTCAACGCCCAGTTAACTTAAACATTTTCCTCAAACGCAACATTAGTAAACTGAGGTATTAAAAGATTCCCCATTTTTAATACTCGTTTAACTCTAATGGTTTTCAAATTCCACAGAAACAACTCAAACATACTCTCACATTCAAACATATTTCACAACAAACACACCAATTAACAGACATCAAGTATGGACACGCCAAATACAATGAACACAATTCAACACAACGTGACACCCAAATGCATCAGACTTCATGTACTCATAGTCGTACACATGACCCCTCAATTTCACCACGAAACATTCATCAATATAAACAAAACCTAACTCTAAGGTTTTACCCGTAACGCATTAGATTCATTTTTCCAACTCAATACATTCAACCCTAACAAATTTCTTCCCGACAACCACAGATAAGTCCCTAATGCAACTAGAAGTTTGAAGGAGCCCTTACCCTCAACGTTAGCTTTAACGTGCGTTCCGGTCCTTCGGAGTAATTCCGGTAAAAATCTCCGCTCGAACGCCGCTTCAAATTAGTCCACTAGCACCGTAGCGTGGTGGTGAGCAACTTTCCTTCTACCTCTTCGAGAAATGAAACTTGGATCTTAAAGAAAAGGAGGGGTTTGTGTTTAGGTCTCAAAACCGTTTTTCTTCGTTTTCGAATCAAAGAGGAAGAGTGGAGTTGCGAAAACTGATCTAACTCTCACCCAACCTTGGGTTACTAGTTTTGAAGAAAGGAAAGCGACGAAAATGAAAATGGAAGAAATGAGGAATTTTTGGCCGCGGTCAATCAGAGGAAGGAGATGGAAATTCCAATTTTCCTTCCTTTTTTTTTCTTTCTTTGTTTTTCCTTTCTTCCCTTTTCCTCTTTTCCTTTATATACTCTTTTCTTTTCTTTTCCTTCCTTCTAGTTTTCTTTCTTTTTCCCCCCAAACAAACACATATATATATTAAATATAACTTAACAAATATCTCAAAATCTAGATATTTGTTAAATTAACGGTTTCACCCGAACGCATTAAATTCTCCGTAAAGGATTCATCGCAGTTAAATTCAATTTATATTATCGACGAGAATTTTAATTGGCATCAAAATATCTTTTGATTAATAAAACTCCAAAATATTTTACTTTGGCTTAAAAGCCTCCGCCAAAATCCAAAATACACCAAAAATCATAAATGGTACTTAAAATTATGGGTTTACAAATGTCAATGATGTATATGGTTTAAGCTTTCATTAATGCATCAGTCTATAAGAATTTAACTTGATGTGATTTTTTTCTCTTTTGGTTTATGGGTGTATATACTAAATACGAGGTTTTTGGAGAGGAACCCTATTTGTAGTAAATATTCATCAAATTATCCCTGTTGTTTATTAGAGATGATAATCATCTTTTTATCTTATTTTGAATTTCCATATTTATTCTTATATGTAATTGTATT
>PGTU02013686.1:0-35022 GCA_002896215.2 Cicer echinospermum
GAAAGATCATCTCGAAGTCTCTATAAAAGGCAATAAGCTTTTCATCATCAACACACAACAACATTGCATAAAAAGATCAAGTATCTTAAAGCTATTCAAGAAGCAATTCCAATCCCCTCTTTATACTTTTTCTATAATCCTACACTAAGATCTTTTAAATATATTTTTAGAAGTGCTTTAAGTAAGAGAAACTATCATACTCATATCACTTGTAATTTCCACGTGAGTTACACTGGGAAATAGTTGAAACTTATAAGAAACAGATTGTAAGCTTGGTGAGTTGCTTATATAATACACAAAGTGTAATCAACCTCTGGAGAGGTTAATCAGTTGATCATTAGTAAAATCTGCACAAGTCTGTGGGATTGATGTAGCCTTCATTGGGTGAACCAGTATAAAAGTTATGTGTGTCCATTCTCTATGTTTCTCTTTCTTTAACTCAGCTCAAATTCAAAAGTTTAAAATTATCATCCTTGGGTGATTAGCTTTTCAAAACACGTGAAAAACCTTTTTAAACAGCAAAATCCCTATTCAACACCCCTTCTAAATGATATTTTAGCTACAACAAGAAATGCCAACCTATATTAATGTTATGATGCATATTTCAGTAGTTGTTATGGTGCTATTAAATTATTTTTTTGGTATTAACACTTATTTTAAGTTCATAAGAATATTAATATTAAATTTTTGCTTTTTTCTATTGGCGTTTTAAGTGTTTTTTTAGTAGGAATTGAATTGATATTTTGAGATTTTACACTTATGCTTATTTCGTAGAAACCACTTGTGTTAGATTCCAATGTTGATTGGTGTTCTTTTTCCAACCTAATAATAAAACAAGTTAGATACCTTACAACATTCTATGAGACATCCATATTAGATGAACTAAAAGACCTCTTTGTGTTGTGAAGTTAAAACAAACTTGTATGAAAGGTAGTGTGAGTTGAAAAGAGGATGGGCATTTTTGTCATTTAAAAAAATGATGGAGGTGTAGTTGAAAGGTGTAGGGGTGGGGTAGTAACATATACAAAGAAACATTATATTCTAGACAAAAAGGGCCTTAGTCATACATTTACCAAGGTTTCGAATCTATATTAAGATGTAACAAAATGTAAGACATAAAAAAAGTTGCGTATCAAAATTGATTCAATGGATTCCCTAGTTTTTGTACCACAATATATCCTAAGATAGTGAATTATCATAACAAAAAATTGTAGAAAATAGAAATCGAACTTGGTACTAATAATTCAATATGGAAAAAATAGAGATTCAAAATTATGTACGTTAGATAAATGAAATGACAATAAATGATAAAGAATGAGATTTAGACTGTTGCATTTTCATGAACTACATCCAAAATTAACATTAACATAATCTCAAAGTATGTAACTTAATTTACAAAACTGCATCCTCACAGGAACATTTTTATGACTGCAACACTTCTTGATGACATGTTTGTGGACAGGTTTATCTGAAGGTGAAGTTATGCTGTGGTATTGTGGCGTGTTATTATCAATGTGACGAATCTTTGAAAGCACAACTCTTGGGACTCCTGAGGCGAAGCAGTAGAGATCATAGCAATTTGCCTGAACCAGGATCTATTACTACATTATTCTTTAGATTTACATGAGTTTAAGTGCTGTTACAAAAAGATAAAGTGCTGTTACAGAAGGATAAAGCTGAAGCTGATAACAAAATCTTGTTACAGGAATATAGAGCTATATACAGACAATGGCTAAAACAGGATTTACAATTCAAAATCAATAGCAAAAAAGATAAGGCTACAACAGATTACAAATTCAAAATTAATATAAAAAAAGATACAATAGCAGGAAGCTATACTTTGTGAGAAACTCCAATAAAGGCGATGGCTGCAATCTGTGAAGCATCATTTTGAGAGGGCATAGGAGCCTGCTGATACCTAGCGAAAATTATTTGGAGTGGTCTGTCCAGCTCTGTGCACATTCACATTTGGTGCTTAGGTAAATAAGCTACCACCCATAACTGATCAAGAAAACTAATTCCTATGTTTCATGCAACATAGGAATCTAAATTACAACATTTTAGATGCCTAAACTAAGTAGCAAAGACCATCAAAAGCAAAAAGCGTGGAATATGTGCTAAGCCGTAAAAAACGTGCCTTGAAAATTGGAATTAGTTTAACTCCTGCATTAACAAATAGAACTTATATGTAACATAAATTTCATTAAAGACAAAAAATAAGTAGATTTTAATTATGAGTTAACAATGCCAAACAAACCTTGCATCACATTAGTAGATTGGCATGAGAAGGCATCTACTATATAATAATATTGGGTCTGCGATTATTTTCTTCTACACAAAAAGGAGCTAGAGTCAATGGCATGAGAAGCATCGTTAGGAGGATACAAGACATTAAAGAGTTATCATGAAGAACGTAAGAACATACCTATAAAGCCATCCAATATGGATTTTCCTTCATGAAGTGTTCAGCTACATATCCAGCAGCTGTTTAAAATGGAAATCAGATTAACTCAAATTGAATATATGAAAAATAGTCACCCTACTAGTATCATAATCGTCCAACAACAACTAACGAGTATGATATGTTCACCATAAAGTGGAAATGTTACTATTCGAATTAGGCTTGTATGAAGCACATGATTTCATCATCTCAAGCCTAAGAGCTACAGCAAGCCAAATAACAAGTAATGACTGAATTAAAGTGGTAAAAACAAACTTATATTAAAATCATGTCTTTACTAAAAGAATTGAATGAATTACACACTTATTCAGCAAGTAACTTTGTTCAGCCTTCTCTCAGCAAAATTTTCTGTGACGGGTCCTGCAAATGTGAAATATAACATGTGTTGTGACCCTGCATTTTAACAAATGGAGCGCCCATTTAACCTTGTACATGAGCTGCAAACAACAGGGGAAAAGACTGTTAACTATTTTCATAGTAAGTTTAATCTTATGGCTTAAAAATATATAAATGCTTACTGTATATAAAGTAGATACAAAGGTGGAATAAATTGCTGGGCTGGTAGTAGGATATTCATATAATTTAATAGTTTAAAAGATAATGAAAAAAATTTGGTGTGGAAAATAAATAAAATTGGGCAAGTGGCATTTACGAGAAGGCAGGGCATAACAATTACCAGTTGAAAATCCAAGTTTGAAGCTTTCTAAATCCATTTATGGTCAACCAAAAATGCTCTGGATGTGGGAAATTTTGGGCCAATTTGCAGGTGTTTTCATGCGGCACCGTTCTTCCAGCAGTGGACATTCAATGATTTCAAGTTGTGTTAGAGTAGTAGGCAGCCTTTCTCCCGCCATATTCTCCAGCCTGTAACAATTTAAAATTTCTAATTGTTGGAGGGAAGTGAGGTGGAGAAGCTCCGTGCAGTCCAACGTGTGCAAACTTGGCATATTGCGTAGCGTTAGAGAGGTAAGGGAGGGAGGCAGCAACGCAAAATCCTTATTGGGGAAGGACTCCACACCATCGCATACATTATCAATTGTAAGATCGGTGAGCATGAGCATGCCCATCAAACTTAGAGATGGGCTCCTCATTAACTTCTCGCATTTATATATATCAAGTCTTCTCAAGCTAGGCGGCATACCACCTTCACAAAACGTCTCCATTTCTGGGCAATCCCATATACGCACCATTTCTAATTTCGGGAGAAGAGTATTTGCGTGACAAGGCAATGACTTTAAATTAACACACCTGCAGACAACCAATGATCTCAAGTTGGGCGCAGCAATCCATCTCTTGCAAATGAAACTAATTTGGGGCACTTGGGTAATGAATAATTCATTAAGATTTTGAAAGAGTCTTTGAAGCCGACAGAAATTCTAGATTTTCACACTTGTGGATGTGGAGACTACCAAGGTTGGGAAGGTTCCAGTGGGAAGATTGTCAGAGAATCACAACTACTATCTATATACAACCATTGAAGTGACTCGTGCTGCTGCTTTTGCTTTAGAAAATCTATATTTTTTACAATTTATGATGGACAACTTCAGTAACGATGCGGGTAAACAATCTCCAGGAAACGATAACGCACACGAACAATTGTTGATCTTTATAATTTTCAAGGAATCGGTAGCGTGATGGCAATGATTTCAAAGAAGGACTCCGTTGCTCTCTTCCATCAATTTTGATCTCTTCCAATGAAAGGGTAGCTCTCTCAATGCTACTTTATTGCTTTCACATATCTCTATTTTCCGGATGGCAGGAGCATATGGAAGAGACGAAAGCAAGTTGGTTGCATTGTTCAATCTGAATTGTTTTCAAAGCAGGAAAATGAGATGGCAAATCTCCCCTCAATAAGGGACAACCACTAATCACAAGAGACTTGAGTACAGGAAAATAAGCATTTGAGTAATGGGGATGATGCCACACTTCCAACATGGCATGTTATCAAACTCAAGACGTTCAAGGGAGGGAAAGAGAATTCCTGAAAAGGAATCACCGTATTCATATCCAATAGTCTCCAACATACTCATTCTACTGATTCTCAACTCTTTGAGATTCTGTTAATTGTCCAAGTGGTGGAAGAATACAACAATTATCACAATCAGACAAAGACAACTTAGTCAAATTTCGGTAGGAAGGATCTCCAACCCATTCTGGAAATCTCGTGCCTCTATATCCACATATAGACAACTTTTTTAGGTTCTTGGCAGGTTGTAACTTGTCAAGTATATCCATCTCACTTTGTGAATTTTTAAATTGGTCTTTTGCATTATCAGACCATTCAAAAGATAATTTTTCAAGGTACTTCTTATCCATTATTTTCGCTTGTGATGCTTTCAAAATTGTTGCTAACATTTCTCTAATTTACTAATGGAAAGTGATCTGTGAAGATTTGACAGTGTCCCAGTTCCTTGATCCCTTTCTCTTTATGCTTGCCCACAACAAAGCAACTCAAATGTTGCAAATGGTTTAATTTGCTCATTTCTCTAGGCATATCTTCTAACTTTAGAGTAAAGCGGATGTCAAGGTAGCGCAAATTCACAAGCTTTTGCATGCCATTGGGAAGTTTGGTTAGTTGATAACAATTGTACAACTTGAAGGTTTGTAGATTATGCAGATTACACAATGACTCTTTGGTAGTGTCTTTATATTTGTGGAAGAGAGATCCCAAATAACGCAAATAAATCAGTTCACCTATGGAATCAGGCAATGCGTTAAGATCTCGAAAAACCTTGAAATGACAAAACTCTCACGCACTTCAAATTTGACAAAATGATGCACGATGCATTTTCATTGTTGAATGGAGTACGTCTAAAATCGACTTGTCAAAAGGTCCTAAGATGTTTTACTTGGTCAAAAATCTCAAAGTTATCCGTCACTCGATTACTTAAATTGCTAAATGATAAATGACGAGTCTTGTTACCAATCTTCGTTTCTTCCCAAGTTCTTGTGTTCTAAAGTAGAATTCTGCCCCGACCAATGTTGCCAAATCATGCACCAGATCATGCATCACAAAACGCCGGGAGCTGTTTCCACTTTCAAAACGTTGAAAAAAAGATCTTGAAGCTAAGTCATTAAAATACTCATAACCAACTTCTTCCAAAGTCTTTCCATTTTTTGGAGGCTGTAAAAGATCTTCTGCCATCCACAACAAGATCAAATCGTCCGCATGAAATTCATAATCTTTAGGATACAACGAGCAATAAACAAAGCAGCGTTTCAAATAGGGAGGGAGATAATGATAACTAATTCTTAGTGCTGGAATGATCTTACTCTCCTTTTCATCAATTTCCCAAATATTACTATTGAGTATATTATTCCAATCCCTGATGTCACGTTTCCGTCGCAACAAACCCCCAAGTGATTGTGCTGCTAAAGGCAATCCCTTACATTTTCTAACAATCTCTTTGCCAATTTTTTCAAGATCCATATTCTGAGTGGATTCTTCTGGAGAAAGGCATGCATGGTTAGCAAACACTGACCAACAATCATCATTAGACAATTGCTCGAGAGAGTAGTAACCTTGAAAAGTTTGGACCATAGAAACAACCTTTTGAATACGAGTTGTTACGAGAATTTTACTTCCTTTAGCTCCGCATCGAAGAGGCTTTATAAGAGAATTCCAACTGTCATAATCTTCGTTCCAGACATCATCCCAGAACAATTAAGAACATTTTTCCGGTCAACTTATCCTTCAAATCTTGCTGAAGAATATTCAAATTATTTGTGTTACAAGCACTTCTAACTTCCTCTGCAATGGCCTTTGTAACCTTCAAAACATCAAAATCATCAGAAACACAGACCCATGCTTGAACATCGAATTTCTTTTTATATAGTGTCATGGTTGTACACAGATTGGGCTAAAGTGGTTTTGCCCACTCCACCCATGCCAACTATAGGAATCACAGAAATCTTATCACTATCATCATCATCACCATCATGTAACAGTAATTTGAGTATGCCTTCTATGTCTTGATTTCTACCAAATATGTTAGATCCATCATCTAGAGAGGTTGACGGAGTTCTCCAAGAAGAGTGGTGGTGAGTTGCAATATGTTGAAGATTAAGAATATCTTTAAGTTTAAGAATGGATTCAAGCCTAGCAACTATATCTTCCAACTTACGAACCATATCCCTTTCTTCAAAGTTGAAAAAGCTAGACAAGTAAGTAGTAGCAGTAGTACTCACCTCTTTATTCTTCTGAGTAGTAGCAGATTTGGTGGAAATGTGATTGAGAATGTCATCAGCAATATAGAGAGCATCTTTGAGATCATGAAGCCAGTTGTTAACAGCAGAGTCTTTGATCTGTTTCTGCTCAGCATCATTCAAAACAGCTTCAACAGCATAAAGAGTGTTTTTCAACCTTTGGATCAAATTGACATCAAGCTTATTTCCAGTGATGAAATTAGCAAACTGAGGAGAAGCAAGCCTGTCGAGAACAACTTCAATGAAAGCAGAGAGAAAAGCCCCACCCAACGCCGCCGCATCCATGATTTAGAAAGAGAAGAGAAGTGATTACAAATCAGAGAACAATGTTATTGCAGCACTCACTAAGGTCAAATCGGCTCTTTACCAAACTGTGATGATTATATACGATGTAGTCTATATTGGGTCACTCTTGCTTGGCATGCTTAATTTATTTCCACTTGAGTCAAGATAAGAAAACTTAACTTCACTCAACATGATATTTTTTTAGTTTTGTCATAGAAAATCTTTAAATTGCTTTCTAAATTCACACACATTTTGAGTTATGATTTAAGTATCGTTATTTTCTCTTACTTAATCTTAAATTATATAAATAAAGTAAATAATTTCTAAAAGTAATTTTATAGTTGGTATAATTAATGTATATATATTTTGTGTATTGTTATTATAAAATTGTCCATTCTGTATATGTGTATCTAATGTTAATTTTTACATTCTAAGATAAATTATTATTATATTAATATCGTTAAATTTTTAAAGAAAAAAAACAGTAAATACATTTAATAATTTGAATAAAGCTTATATTTGGGGACAAATATATGTTTTAACGTGTTTATAATTAGAGATTAATAAAGTAACTAGATGCTAACCCGCATATTGCGCGGCTATATTTTTATTTATTAAATTTAAGTGGATTTAGAAGAAAAAGAATATGAAGTTTTATGTCATAATTAAGTATTTATATCAATAATATATATACAATTTTACCAATATAATTAATAGAAGAGAAGTACCAATTTAGACGAATGACTTGAATAAATAAAGTACCGTGTTAATATTGAGATCGTTGAATATGTTAAATATTGAAGTAATATATTTGATAATTGAAATTAAGATATACAATTGAGTTATAAAATATATTACTTTATTGTTGAAACTAAAAATGAATAATCAAAGTAAATACTTGGAAATACATCCATCTTGTATTTTACTTTATTACTTTTTGTTGTCTCATTCGATCATTTTAATCATACATCTTTATGGTAATTGTGAAAATTTTTTTTATTTTAATCGGATATATTAGAATTTTAATTTACCAAACATTCAAATTGTTATTAACATTAATAGAGTAATCATAATGATTAACATTTTGGTTTCAAATCGAAATCCAAAATTTATTACAATTACAAAATATTAATCCTCAAACAATTATAAATATATATTAAATATAAATAATTGCAAATGAATTACTTTAATTTCATACCAATTAACACTATAAAACAATAAATTTAATTTAAATAATTTCAGTAAAATAAAGTTGACAAATTCAACAAACATATTTTGTCAATCATTTCTAAATATTTATATGCTATATATATTTACCAATATTCAAAAATGAAAATCAAATATAAATATTTTTTTGTTCTCTCACTCGATCATTTTTAATTTAAAAACTAATCACAAAATATTAATTTGTCAAAACAATTATACAACAAATATAAAAATTTGCAAAATAAATTACTTTAATTTCATGTCAATTACCACGGTAAAACAACAAATCAAATTTAAACTAATTTCAATAAAAAAAAAAAACACTTACCAAAATTCAAAGAGTCATGACTTTGTCCATCATTTTTAAATATTTATATACTATATATTTACTAATATTCAAAGTAGAAAATCAAATATATTTTGTGTTCTCTCATTCGATCATTTAATCATCAATCTTTTGTGATAATTGTGAAATTTTTATATTTTAAAATTGGAGAAATTAAAATTTTTAATTTACAAAAATTCAAACTATTATTAATATTAAATAGAGTAATCATAATGATTAATATTTTGGTTTTCAAAATCATAATTCAAAATTTATAACAATTCGGTTACAAAAATATTATTGCCAAACAATTTTAAGTATACATTACATACAAATAGTTGCAAATGAATTACTTTAATTTCATGTCAATTAACACTATAAAATAACAAATTAAATTTATTTAATTTCAATAAAATTAAATTGATCAAGATTCAAAAAAGACATAATTTTGTCAATAATTTATAAATATTTATATATACTATATATATTTACCAATATTCAAAGTAGAAAAATTAAATACAAAATATTATTTGTTCTCTCACTCGATCATTTTACTTATCGATCTTTGTGGTAATTGTGATTTTTTTTTACTTTAAATCGGATATATTAGAATTTTAATAATTTATAAACATTCAAACTATTATTAATATTAATTGAGTAATCATAATCATTAATATTTTGATTTCTAAACCGAAATCTAAAATTTATAACAATTCAGTTACAAACTATTAAATTGTTAAACAATTACAAGTATACATCAAATACAAATAATTGTAAATGAATTACTTTAATTTCATATCAATTAAAACTATAAAACAACAAATTAAAATATAATTAGTTTCAGTAAAAATAAACTACCAAAATTCAAAGAGAATGACTTTGTCCATCATTTCTAAATATTTATATATTATATATATTTACCAATATTCAAAGTTAAAAATCAAATACAAATATTATTTTTTTCTCTCATTATCATTTTAATAATCGATCTTTGTGTAATTTTGATTTTTTAACTTTAAATCGGATATATTATAATTTTTAATTTACAAACATTATTTCTTAAATTACTCTTGTGTGAAATGAGTTGGATTTGGTTACCTATTATATGTGTGATTTTGCTTGATTTGCTTAACGAATTATGTAATATCAAATAATTCCAAATATATGACGAATGGATATATACAATGGATAAATAGAAACATATTGCAATAAGCAAACACAGCTCACCTGTACCAAAGAGTAACCACCAGGTGAGTTATACAACCTATTTAATGTGTTGATTTGCTTACGAATTTGTAATATCAAATAATCCAATATATGAAATGGATATATACATGTGGATTAAATAGAAACAGATTGCAATAAGCAAACACAGCTCACCTGTTACCAAAGAGTAAACCACCAGGTGAGTATACGGTTCAAAGACTCCCAATTGCCGAGCCAACCAAAAATTACAAATATTTAGCTCACCCCTGTAGCGTGCGTGTTTTACATGTTTCGCATGTACAATTTTGTGATTTAGCAGTGGCGGTAGGATAAGGAGAATAGTGTTAGCATTTATTTTATTATGAACACAATAATCAATTCTTTAAATACCTGAAGTTCATTTTTCTTTACATGGACTAGAGAACAACAGACAGGTTTGGTAACTGTTGTAGTACTTGTATTAAATCCAATAAACTCTTAATTTGTGGAATGACCATGATTCATAGTCCATTTTAATGCATTTTGAAATTGGAATTTCTTTGCGTGTTGGTGTTCTTATGATCTCCTCTTTTAACATATTTTACTAATGCTGTTTTAATGCAGGTTGTTTTGCCTGCTAATGACTCATCTTCTATCAATTATATCAAAGGTAACACAAATTAGATCCAAGATGTATTTAAATACCTGAAGTTCATTTTCTTACATCGAACTTAGAGAGAACAACAGGTTTTGTAAATCTGTTGTATAGTACTTGTATTAAATCCACTAAAACTCTTAATTGTGGATGGCATGATTCATAGTCCATTTTAAAGCATTTGAAAATTAGAATTTCTTTGCGCTGTGGTTTTCTTATGATCTCAATGATTTACCTGTAAGATCTTAATCAGAAATAATTTGTTTGTTATATTACACCAGGTGAGTATACGGTTTCAAGGACTCCCATATTGGCGAGCCAACCAAAAATTACAAATATTTAGCTCACCCCTGCTTATTTTAGAAGCAGGTTTGAAGTGGTTCAGTCCCTATGAAGCATCCAGTCTCATGAAGATTACTTCACACCTCTAGAGGGCTGGATCATTAAGCACTTCACTTCACTTTTGGCTAAATGGTTGGTTCAATTCAGAAGTTTGTTCTCTAATACCATATTGATCTTTTTTCAGAGTAGTTTGTTTAATTGAAGAAACTGAGGAGTACCGGTGAATGCACAGTAGTCTCAGAAGAGTTCAAATAGATGTCTTGCATCTGTTGAGAGAAACCTCAATGCTCAGGCCAGTTCCATGAAAGCTGCTCTAAAAGATACTGCGACCAACTCTACTTGAAAGATTACCCAAAAGATGTATGTCATTTGTTTTTAAAAAAGCCCTCTATTTATTGTTGATTTCATTCTTGACTTTATATTTATATTATATATGCTATATATTGATATGGTTCAATGTTCGATTATTTTAAAAAAGTAAATGTTGCATTTAAAAATTAGAGTGAGGAATATCCCTTATTTTGTTAGTGCATTTATTTGTTGAATGAAGATATTTAATAATAAGACAATTAATGAAAAAATATTGTCAAACCCATCAAACAAAATAAGGAATATTTAATAATTACTCCAACTTAAACTAAAAGGTGTTGTCAACCCTCCCTTATTGCTGCCTATTGCTCTATTACTGATTCTCATTCATTTATGTTATTTTGTCATCAAAATTTATTGTTATGGGGAGGCATTGACAAAAAAAAAGGCAAATAAAATAAAGGATATTATGCTCAATCTAATTTTGAATAGAATGATTTACTAGGCTCTTAATTCAGCTGTTACAATCAAAATATTGTCAAACAATAAAACAAAATAAGGATTAATTTAATAATTATTCCAACTTAATGAAAAAAGGATGTTGTCAACCCTCCAAATAAACACTGAATATCTGAATTTCTCTAGAACATTCTGTGATGAGAAACAAAATAGGTTTTTCCTTTAATCCTGGAGCCCATAATAAACTTATGAAAAAAATAGCTAGGTTAAAGCGACGATATGAAAATGGTGGTAAGGAGAGGAGGAGCACAACATTATGTGTCTTCAAGAACCTGCTTGACAAACTTCGTATGATTTTTTAACTAATGACTTTTGAACTGACATTCTCATTTTCACTATGTTAAATTTTTTTCTATCTTATACACACTTTTTTATTTTTAATTCAGAAGCTCAAAGAACGACGTCTGCGAAACATTGTGTCAGTTCCCACAAGCTAGTTTCGAAGGAAACAATTAATTAATTTAAGAAGATCTCCACCTTCCCTAACAATACTACAATAATGTATTTAGTTACTGTTATTCTATTTTGTTCTTATGATTTTAAATTTAAAGATGCCTTTATTTCTGTTTTCTTTTGGGCAGTTTGATTTCCAATTGTATGGTTGCGTGTCATATAATAATATCTTTCATTGACCTTCTTTCCATCAATTTCCTGCATTCTTCTTTTATATTTTGAAACATATTTAAATTCTTTAAAACGAAAAACATTTATTATAGTTTAATATATTTTTATTCATCTCTTATTAAGATTGTATATTAACTTACAACTGATTTAAAATTGATTTTTAATAAATTATACTACTGTTCAAAGAGTTATGATAAAAAAAAATTAAAAAATACCCACTTATAAGATAAACTTATTAAAAAAATAGGCTTAGGTTAGAGCGACGAATGAAAATGGTGGTAAGGAGAGGGAGTGAGCGCAAATTTATGTGTCTTCAAGACCCTACTTGACAAACTTCGTATGATTTTAAACTAATACTTTTGAAACTGACATTCTCATTTTCACTATGCTAAAATTTTTTTCTGATCTTATACAACACTTTTTCTTTTTTAATCAGAAGCTCAAGATCAGCGCCTGCGAACATTGTGTCAGGTTCCGACAAGCTAGGTTTCGAAGGAAACAATAATTAATTTAAGAAGACTCTCCACCTTCCCTAACAATACTACAAATAATGGTATTTAGTTACTGTTATCTATTTGTTCTTATGATGTTAAATTTAAAGATGCCTTGATTTTCTATTTCTTTGGGCAGTTGATTCCAATTGTATGGTTGCGTGTCATATATAATATCTTTCATGACCTTATTTCCATCAAATTCCTGCATTCTTCTTTTATATTTTGAAACATATTTAAATTGTTAAAAGAAAAACATTTTTATTATAGTTTAATATATTTTATTAATCTTATTAGATGTACATTTAATCTTTACAACTGATTTAAAATTTGATTTTAATAATTTATACTACTGTTTGAAAGAGTTATGATAAAAAAATTTAAAAAATACCACTATAAGATAAATGATCAAAAATAAATACAAAATAAAATATATGAATGAAACAGAATATCAATGTTACATTTTATTTAATGAATCTATTTTATATTATGTATATACAGTATATAGTATAGTTTATACGTCACCCATCACCTCTTTACTTTTGTGACCATATATATATCACAAAACAACTTAAAGAAAAAGCTAAAAAAGTTTTTATGATCCATCCGTGCACAAACGAGTGTCGACATTGTTTGTTTTTAAGATTCACTACCCAATTGCTTAAAAAACGATTTAGGCTCAATAAAAGATCTATGTCAAATTTATTGAAATCAGTGATCACAAGATAGCTAAATTTTTATGCCAAAGAAAAATGAATAATAAGAGAGTGTTGAGAGATCTGGAACACAACATCAGTGAATCACCTCTACCTCCATAAGCTACGATCAGATTTTTCAAAAACAGTTACTGCATATGATCATAAGAATTACAAAGATTGACTTATCTCAGCAAAATGCAGCTTCACTTTTATTATTTAAAATGAGGTGCATTTCATGAAGCTAGGAACGGTTTCTTAGTTGAACTTCTTACATTTTGTGCACGCTTGCCTTTTTAGATTTTTTTTAACTTCTCATTTCCTTCTTCTTATACATAGTATATTACTATAGGCCTACAAGAAAGTTATTTTTTTTTTACAAATATTTTTATGTTGTTTGGTTATCATTTTATCTAAATGTTTTCAGAAGATTGACTTACAGTGTTACAGGGATGCATTATTAGTTAATGCACTTTGGAATAAGGAAAAATTTTGTCAATAATTTTTATAGTTTTCAAGAGTTTGTGTTAAAATTAGATAGTCTTTCTCTATACAAGTTTAGGGATGGGTACCATGATTGGTGATAGAAATCCAGTCACCTACTACATGAAGTTTTATTTGTTTCCAGTGATGAAATGTAATATATGTTTGTAGAGGTTGATCAAAGACGCCTTGGAAAAACTTGTCTGGTGTCGACTTGCAAGATTTAAAAGAAAACAATTGCTTTATTTGAAAAGAATTCTGCCTCTGTTGAAAATATAAAGTGTGCATAATATATTTTGTAAATATGATTCCTACATTTTATTATAGACTTATTTGAAAATAATCGTCACAACATTGCTCAATCTGAAGAAGGAAGGATTATAATTTTGAAATCCAATTAAGGTCTTTACTAAACAAATCTGCAAGAATTATTGTATATGAATTAAATTATTTACCTCCAAAAATTCCTGTAATTTGTTCCATTTATGTCTTTTACAGTCCCCGTTAGACAAAACTTCTCAACTTAAATCCGTCAACATCTACAATTTTCCAATGCCACCCGTAAGACAGACAGGTACTTGTAAAATATTTTAATCATCATATTTTAAACAAAGGATTGTAATATTTATTGATGTTTGGTGTCCTTACATTGTTTGCATTTAAAAAAATATTTATGTTTATTTATTAGCTTCCATTAATTCCCAAATCCAATTAAGTCTTTACTCAACAAATCTGCCAAGAATTTTATTTTATATGAATGAAATTATTTACCTTTATTTTATATGAATGAAATTATTTACCTCCAAAGTATCCTGTAATTTGTTCCATTTATGTCCTTTTACAGTCCCCGTTAGACAAACTTCCCAACTTAATCCGTCAACATCTACAGGTAACTTGTAAAATATTTTAATCATTATTTTAAACAAAAGGATTGGTAATATTTATTGATGTTTGATGTCTTTATATGGTTTGCATTCTAAAAATATTTATTTTCTTTATTAGCTTCTATTATTGAAACTTGGAATTTTGGAAGACCGACATGTGTTTGTGAATTTTGTGGAGCTCTTCATTGGTACGAAGAAAGAACGGAAAACAGTAAACACCCTCAACATCCAAAGTTTTCTACATGTTGCATGGAAGGTCGGGTGCAACTTCCATTACTAAAATTTCCACCAACTTTGCTTTATCACTTGCTTGATTATGATGGAGATAGTGCAGCAAAATAATTTCGTCGTAACATTAGAATTTATAATGCGGCTTTTGCTTTTACATCTATGGGTGGAAAAATTGACTATGAAATCAACAAACAGGGCGACCCTTATGTCTTTCGAATAAATGGACAGACCTACCACCTACTTGGTTCTTTATGCCCTGATAATGGAGAAAAGCCAAAATTTGCACAACTTTATATACATGACACCAAAAATGAGATCTCAAATAGATTAGGTTTTATCCAAGGTGATAACCAAAATAATCTTCTTCAAGAGAAACTGGTAACAGACATTTTGCATATGTTGGACAATCACAATGTCTTGGTAAAATCATTTAGGATGGTCAGAGATAAATATGATCACCATGATGTCAGAGAATTGAAACTAAGATTGCTTAGCAATAGGTTGACTGATGGGAGACAAAATAACTTGCCCTCTTGCTCAGAAGTTGCTGCGCTTTTAGTTGATGAAAGCTCAAATGAAAGAAAAGTCATCAGGGATAATAATTGTTGAACACAAAAGACAACTTGGTCTTCAGAGAATTACAGAACTTAGCACCAAGTTTCCACGGCACTACAATACCCTTATTATTCATTATGGAGAAAGATGGTTATAGGACTTGGTATAAGTCATCGAAATCCAGAAACAAGGAGTTGTTACAAGCGAAAAAACAGTTACTATGAGACAATATTATTCTTTTCGCTTGCTAAACAACGAAGCTGGAGATGCACAAACATTGTTACGAAGTGGCGTTTGTTCCAACAGTACCATGGTGGATGCTTATATGCTGATCGCACGAAGAAGTTAGAATCAATGGGATAGAAAAATCAAAAGCAATTGCATGCAGAATATATAATGATTGAGAGATGCTTATTAATCAAGAGATGTCATGACAAATTCAGTTGGTAGAATGACAATTCTTCCATCAGTCTTATACTGGTGGGACCAACCGCGATATCGTGTTACAAAAATTTACCAGGTAGATAAATTATTTTCAGGATCTAATTTTAGTCATGCATTATATACTTACCCAACAAATCTTTATGACTTCCAATATATTTTGTCTTTCAAATAATTCCCTTATCATGATATCTTCGACTAATACTTTACGGATGCAATGTATCTGAATTTTATAAACGTCTCTCTATATTTTTTAGTCAATAACTAACACATTGAATCATACTCAGGATGCAATGGCTATATGTCGACTATTACTGAGATATCCCGACCTATTTTTAACATTCACATGCAACCCACAAAATGGCCAGAAATACAATTTTCCTTGAAATTGTTGAAGGACAAAAAAAAGTGCGATAGACCCGACATCATTAGTCGTTTTCTCTATTAAGTTGATGGGAGCTGAAGTATATAAAGTGCGCACTAGATGGGGGTAAATTATGTGTTTAGAAAAGTTCTTGTTTTTTAGAGATTTAGTGTTTCGATTTTTCTGATTTAAGATAGTGTAATGGAAAAGATAAATGGCAGGAAAATAAAGAAACACAAAAGATATATCCTGGTTCCCCTTATCACCAAGGGTACATCCCAGTCCTCTTGCACACCACAAGAATTTCCACTATGTTAGAATAAGTACAAGTCCCCACCCTAGGGACCTTTTCTTACAAACTCCTAACAGATCACCCTAAGATAGCACACCACTATCTTAGTTTACACAAAACTCTGAAGAAAGAACACCACTTTCCTCAATTTTACAACACTTGAAGAAAAGTACACCACTTTCTTCACATTTACAACCACATTGAATGGACCTTTAGCAATATGGATTTTGACTTGATCAATATGATATAATAGGTGATGTACAATGATAACAATCAATATAATTTCAAGTACACTTAGAGAACTTTTCTCAATGATATGAAAATGTAAAATCTGTACTTGAAATATAAAAGGAAAACTTTGAATAAATCAAACATTTTAGAAGTTTGTTCAAAGTTTGTTCAAGGTATGGTTGTAGGGATTGCTGTGTTATGATTGGTTTTATTTGATCATGAAAGTTATGGTGTATTTATACTCCATAAACATCTCTTCAGATTCGTAAGGCCATTGATCCAAGAGGTTTTTGATGAGAGAAATGCAATGCAATATGGAACCATTTCAGATTGAAAAAATTGCATTGTTTCCAGGTGTATATCGAATACAGATATGTGTATTCGAATACACGTCTTTGTAACGTTCAAAATATTCAAATTTTACATCTATGTATTCGAATACACATCAGTGTAGTCGAATACAGATCAATGTATTTTAGCCTCTGACTTAACTTGTATTCGACTACATATGAGTGAGTCGAATAAATTTGGCTACCTGACTTGTCTTGTGTCGACTACACATAGTCGTAGTCGAATAACAACTTTGAGACTTTGCTTTTGACTTACTTTGTATCCTCGAATACAAGATGCTGTAATTCGAATACACTTATGCATTTTGTCAAAATATGTTTTTTTAAGACTTTGTTAAATGTTGTTATTTTATGACTTATTGAAAATACTTGAAATGCATATGCTAAAATGAAAGTTCTTCATGTGCTTTGAAATAATACGGAATATTAGATTGCATCATGTACCTTTACATTATAAGACTTCTAGCAATCTTGACCATAGTTGTCTTTGATGTTTCACTTCTTTTTGAGCTTGCCAACTTGATCACTTCCCTTGGTCTTTGTCTTCATCCAAAAACATGTATTTTACATTACTCCCCTTTTTGATAATGACAAAACCTTGTTGTTGTTGTTGAGACTTCCAAAGTGTTTGATCGTTTTAATCTTTCTCCCCCGTAATATATGTTTACTCCCCCTTTGAGCTTGAGTTCATGCCATCATGTTTTAAACATTCTTGAAGATCTACAAAAGTTTTTAAAACAACAACCACATACCAATTTCTCCCCTTTATTGACATGATCAAAAAACAAGGAAAAAAAACAACAAACAAAAATACCAACCATATATAGGGAAAAATTGCAAATTATAACGACTAGACTACACACTTGTTAGATATTTAAATACAGGATTTTCTGGAGACATTATTCGAATACATACAATGTGTATTCGGCTATGATTATAAAACAATTTTGATTTTTGTTTTTAAAACGAAATTTTTACTTAAAGACGACATGTAAATCACCATATTCATATATATTGACCAAATTATATATTACCATGCTTGCATACCTACAAAATTGAAATCAAAATTTTATTAAGGTTAACCAATGTGCTTTGGGTCCTTGATGTTAGTATCTTTCTTTACCCATACGTAAATGTCCTCTTGGAACAAACTAATGTTTTCTAATATGACATGTATTAGGTGTATGACCATGTAGACCACAATAGAACAAGTAGAGTAAATCGATTTCAAAGGCATGTGTATGAGATTTACTATGAATAATTTTCCTTTTATAATGGTGATCCTTTTTCATAATTATAATCTTTTCTTGATTGGATTGATTACTTGCTTTAACAAAAATAGTCTTATTCTTGTTTGGTTTATCAAATTTTGAATATCCAAGACCATTTTTGTCATTTGAGTATCTTTGCATATTTAAAACATTTTCCAATCCTAAGCCTTTCTCGTACGTTATATTATCCTAATTTAATTGATCATTTTGAAAGTGAGGGAGTCACATTTATTGCATCAAAATTCTGTTTTAGTTTTTCAGAATTCTTTCCATAGTTGTCAACTTTTCTGAAGACTTGAATTTGTTCTTTTGTGGTTGATCACTAGTTTGAAAGAATTTTTGCATTCAATTAAGTAGTGTTCCTTGATGGCGTTGAGGCATCATCTGTATCTAGATTATAATTTAACCCCCCATATTAGTCATTATAAATGAGGAAGTCTATATACAACGCTCTTCTTCATCATCTGATTGATGTGATGCCATTAATGCGACATTGCGCATTCTTCACTTTCTGTTTCTGAAGATGAACTACTCGTTGTCTTCCCAAGCTATGTGTATGCCTTCTGAGCTCTCTTTTGATGGCATCTCTTAGTTAGAAATCTACCAATATTTTTAAACAAGGAACGTAATATTCATCTTCATTAATTGTTGTCTTTTTATTGTTTCTTGATTCGGTCTTTAGAGCAATGTTTGGTTCTTCTTTCTAGACTTTCATTTTGTTCTCAACCTTCCAAGTTCGATTCATGCTCTTGAAGTTTTCCAATAGTGCAGAAGACATTTTGATAAGGCTTTCTTTCGGATATTGCTGTAAACTTTTGGTGCCATCCCCTTGTCAATACCTTAGTACTTTTAGTTTAAGTCATCATTTGTGAAGATTTTCCAAGTGCTTCTCAATGATGTTTAAATGGAGAACCTTTTCTGTAATCTAAAATAGATTCTCCGGGCGCATGCGAAATAACTCATATTCTTGTGATAGTGTGTTGAGTTGGATCTTTTTACTTCAATGGTGCCTTCGTGAGTTCTTCCAACGTTATCCATATTTCCTTTGCTGTTTTAAGTGAGATATGCGGAAAAACTCATCCATTCCTAGTGCAGATTGTAATATGTTTCTTAGCCTTTATCGAATGAAGCACTTTCTCCTTATCTCATATCCGTCCAAGAATTTTTTATTTTTATTCTTCTTTGTTATTGAGACAGTTTTTGGAATATGAGGACCATTTTTCCAACGCATCCCCATATTCATCGTCCTTGTGCTTCGAGATATGCTTGCATACGGATTTTCCAAAAATCGTAGTGCTCTCCACAAAACATGGTGGCTTGGTACTGGCTATCCCACCGATCTCTAAAGACAGGTTGTGCGGTAAGCCATGAGTAATTGATCGAGGAATAAGGTTACCTTAACCTGCTCTGATGCCAATTGTAAGTATATAAGTGCGCCAAGAGTGGGGTAAATTAGTGTTTAGAAAAAGTTCTCTTGTTTTAAGAGATTAGTGTTTTGATTTTTCTGATTTAAGATAGTGTATGTGAAAAGATAAACTGGCAGAAAAATAAAGAATCACAAGAATATTAATACCTGGTTCCCTATTCACCAAGGGTACATCGTCCTCTTGCACACCACAAGAGATTTTCACTATGTTAGAATAAGTACAAGTCCCAACCTATGACCTTTCTTACAAACTCCTAACATCACCCTAAGATAGCACACCACTATCTTAGTTTACAAAACTTGAAGAAAGAAACCACTTTCTGCAATTTACAACACTTGAAAAAGTACACCACTTTCTTCAATTTACAACACTTGAATGGTTTAGCAATATGGATTTTGACTTAGATCAATATGATATATAGGGTGATGTACAATGATAACAATCCAATATAATTTCAAGTACACTTAGAGAACTTTTCTCAATGATATGAAAATGTAAATCTGTACTTGAAATATAAAAGTGAAACTTTGAATAAATCAAAACATTTTAGAAGTTTGTTCAAAGTTTGTTCAAGGTATGGTTGTAGGATTATGTGTGTATGATTGGTTTTTATTTGATCTGAAGTTATGTGTATTATACTCCATAAACATCTCTTCAGATTCGTGGGCATTGATCCAAGAGGTTTGATGAAGAAATGCAATGATTTGGAACCATTTCAGAATTGAAAAATTGCATTGTTTTCCAGGTGTATTCGAATACAGTATATGTGTATTCGAATACACGTCTTTGTAACGTTCAAAATATTCAAATTTTACATCTTGTATTCGAATACACATCAGTGTAGTCGAATACAGATCAATGTATTTTTAGCCTCTGACTTAACTTGTATTCGACTACATATGAGTGTAGTCGAATACATTTGGCTACTGACTTGTCTTGTAGTCGACTACACATAGTCGTAGTCGAATACAACTTTGAGACTTTTGCTTTTGACTTACTTTGTATTCGAATACAAGATGCTGTATTCGAATACACTTATGCATTTTGTCAAAAATATGTTTTTTTAAGACTTTGTTAATGTTGTTATGACTTTTGAAAATACTTGAAATGCATATGCTAAAATGAAGGTTCTCATGTGCATTTGAAATATACGAATTAGATTGCATCATGTACCTTTACATTATAAGACTTCTAGCAATATTTGACCATAGTTGTCTTTGATGTTTCACTTCTTTTGGAGCTTGCAACTTGATCACTTTCCTTGGTCTTTGTCTTCATCAAAAAACATGTATTTTACAGGAGCTAATCAATGATATTAAACGTCAACAAATATTTGGTAAAGTCACAAACAGGTAATATATTTTGTCACAATTTTAATTCATTTTAGTCTTTTGATTACTTTTTTCTTTCTGTTAACTATATTGTGGCTCAATTGGAAAATTATTTTGCATAAATAGAGATGAGGACACAGTTGAGATATACATGCAACAATGACAAATGCAAGACAAAATAAGAGATTTTCTATAATAATGAAACTGGTCAAAAATGATACAAAAAATGAAAGCAAAAATTAGAAATTAAGTATGCTTTTTGTATATTCCTTTCATTGAATCTGTGTCACATAAATATAAATATAAGTATAAAAAATGAGTTGAATCAATTTTACACACAATCTGCATAAGTTTCAGTATAAGTACAGTGTATTGGAAGTTTTAAAGTTGTTGGTAACAAATCTCCGAAGGATAGTCCAGTAGTTTAATCAATTGATTTAATATATTTTGCTCAAAATCTATGAATATTAAAATATAAATATCCATAATATTTTTATTTATTTCATTCTTTTTAATTATGTGTTTCTTTTTTTTAACAGTTGTATACACTGTTGAATTTCAAAAAGAGGTTGCCCCATGCACACATATTAGTGTTTCTTATATTCCGAAGATAAAATACAAACACAAGATTGATAATACATATCGCAGCAAATTCCGGATAAAGATATTGACCCCTCTTACTTTTAGTGCAGTTGAACGATTTATGATACATGGACATGTGGTATTTAAATAAAAAAATCTCCATGTATGGTAATGGAAAATGTGGGAAGCACTATCCAAAGAGAGTTCATGATAAAACATCAATAGATGCAGATGGGTTCCCTATATATATGCGACGAAATGGTGGTTCGATATATCTTTGAAGAATGGTAGCCAACTTGATAGTCGGTATGTGATCCCATAAATATACATCTTTTGATAAAATATGATGCCCATATTAATGTTGAGCTTTGCAATCGTTCTAGATCAATTAAATATCTTTTCAAAATATATCAACAAAGGTCCTGATCGAGTTAGAGCAGTCATCTCTAATGTAGAAAACTTTGATAACAGTTAACAGTTCAATGCACTTTCGTGATGAAATTAAAGAGTATCTTGATTGTAGATATATTTCTCCATCAGAGGCTTCGTGGAGAATTTTCAAGTTTAATATGTTTTTAGAGAACCAGCAGTCAAACGCCTTTCCTTTCACCTCCATGGGCAACAAACAATATATTTTCCAGAATCTATGCGTATTTCTACCATTTTAAATAGAGAAGGAATTGAAAACACGATGTTCACAGAGTGGATGAAATGAACTCTGTAGACATGGAAGCTCGACAACTAACATATGCAGAATTTCCTACTAAATATGTTTGGAACAAGACTAGCAAAAGTGGACCAGACGGAAAAATGGAAGGTGTGTTGGAAGAATATATTATGTTCCTCCCACAAGTGGAGAAAAATTTTATTTACGAATGCTCTTAAACAAAGTACGAGGCAGTCGATCATTCGAAGATATTAAACTGTTAATGGGTTTGTACATCTAACTTATAAGGACGCGTGTTATGCCCCTTGGTTTACTAGAGGATGATAAAGAATTGATGATTGTATTAAGAAGCAGCGGCATGGGGTACTGGAATTCAACTACGCCAGCTCTTTCTCAACAATTTTACTGAATTGTACTGTTATTAATCCAGGTTTGCTTTGGGAATCTAATTGGAAGTTACTTTCTGAAGATATTTTATACAGGCAACGCCGACTACTAAACTTCCCCGACCTCCATTTGTCAGATGACCCAATTAAAAAACTATGCGCTTTCCAGAGATACAAAAACATCTTAGAAAGGTTGGAAGTCTTTGGAAGATTACAAAGGAATGGCCATTCCCAATAGCAATGTAATTGAGGAACTGAACAACCGACTTATTACGAGGAGCTAAATTATGATATGTTAAAAATGCACGAAGAATCTCTCAGTTGCTACATGGTCTTAATTCAGATCAAAAGGCAATTCATGATTTTGTGCTCAATCAATTACCTTGAACTTTGGAAAGTTATTCTTTGTGTATGGTTCTGGTGGACGGGAAAAAACTTACCTTTGGCGAACACTACTTGCAAAATTAAGATCGGAAGGAAGATTGCTCTAGCTGTGCAACTTCTGGCATTGATGCTCTATTACTTACGGTGCCGAAACTGCACATTCTAGATTTCATTACCTTGATCCAATGAGGTTTCAACATGTTAACAATAAAAGCACACATCTTGCTGAATTAATTATGCAAACATCTTTAATTATTTGGGATGAGGGCACCCATGGTCACACAAATATTGCTTTGAGGCAGTAGATCGATCACTTCGTTGATATTATGAAAGGAATCAAAGAAGACTACGGTTGAAACCATTTGGTGGAATAACTACTGTATTGGGTGGTGACTTTCGTCAGATTTTACCTGTAGTTCGAAAAGGTGATAGGCATGATGATGATCCAAGCTTGCATAAAAAATTCATATATTTGGAATTCATGTGAGGTTCATTTGCTACGTCAAAATATCGTCTACAATCAAATTGGTTGGACTCAATCTCAAAAGATGCAATGCAAAACTTCGCAGATTGATACTTGACGCAGGTGATGGAAAACAATGCTCAGATATCGGAGAATCATGGATATCAATAGAACAAAACTTGATGCTCCCAAAATCACATGATGATTTTCAATCTATAGTTGATGCTATTTATCCAAATTTAAATAGCCACATTGGGGACACAGATTACCTTGTGTCGCGGGCTATCTTGACACCTACAAATGAAATAGTTGACGATATAAATCAACGCATTTTGAATAATTTCACAGGCGAAGAAATGATATATTTATCATCAGTAACTCAATTTGTAGGCGATTTCAATATTCAAGATCAAGATCTTCTTTATACCCTACTGAGTTTTTTGAATACACTCAATTTTTCGGGTTTGCCAACCATAATTTTAAGGCTTAAAAAGGAGCAATAGTTATGTTAATGAGAAATTTGAATCAAGGAGCTGGGCTATGTAATGGTACAAGAATGATTATTACACAACTTGGAAATGGTTTATGGAAGGAGAGGTGTTGAGGTGGATCTATCATTGGAGATAAAGTTCTCATTCCAAGAATATCTTTGTCGCCTTCAGAATCCAATTGCCTTTTATTCTTAATCGAAGACAGTATCCTATATCATTATGTTTTTGCCATGACAATAAATAAAAGTCAAGGACAATCGTTGCAGCACGTTGATTATATTTGCTAACAAGTATTTACTCATGGACAATTGTATGTCACCATCTCGAGAGTAACCAATCGAAATGGATTACATATTCTTAGTAACGACGATGAAGAAGCCAATGAAAACCAGGTCTTAATTTATTGTGTACAAAGAGATTCTTAGTTGTTTAGTTGTACATGATTGTGCAGGTAACACAACAACATTTGTATCAATCTAGTACTGAATGCTATACTGCATACATTTATATAGTTTTACAAATATTTCTAAAAACCAATCAACTCTTATTTATTATAGTTATTTGGGTCTTTACATGTCATTTGGTTGTTGGCAGGCTACATTGTTGGATTTCAATTGTACTCAACTCTTTGTCTATATATCTTCAATTTTTCATATTTACAAACTGATTAATTTTCTTTCTTAATTTATCAGAATTCTAAGACAAATGGGGAATGTTATGTACACTGCAAAAATAGATTGCCCTTATACGTCAACATGTGGAATGCTTGCAGCCTACTTCATTCTTGGTTAGTTTCACTGATGTTTTCATCGGGTTAGTTAAACCTAAAGTTTATTTGCATACAAATTCTCAACACACACCATATGCCTATTTAGCGAACATATAGGAGGGTGATATGAGTGATCTATTTATCCCTTTGTGTGATCTATCATCCAAGTATTCAACACTAGCTGACATTATTTGAGAATCGTTACCTGAAAATGAATTTATTTGCATACTAGAAGACACATGTTATTACAATCAGTATGCTAAAGGTTGGAGGATTATTTCCAAGTAGCTATAGTTTTGTCTTTTTTCTTCCCTCAATTTCTTCAACCTTGCAGAGGTTTTCGTTAGGGATGGGGTGTCGTTTTCAACTACTTGTGAAAATCTTCTCCCTGGGACCTTGGATAATTGATGACCTTGATACTTTAAAATTAAAATGGAGCAACACTCCTGGGAAGAAGGTAAGTCTCATATGGTGGAAGACAAATAACAATTCTTTTGATTTCAATTTATGATTCTGAAATATTTGTCCAAGGGCAGTTTGATAATCAATTTCTTTATTATTGCAGGTTATCATATTTTGTTGATAACTCTGGTGAGATATTGTTTTGGGCATTTGCCCGGTCTGGAAATGGAATCTCTTTGCCATAACAAAGTTATTTGATAAAAATCCTTATAGCACTCAGCTTCACAAAAACTATGTATTCTCGTTTCAAACTAAATACTAGGATCGATTGTTTAGCCGACATGGTAGAGCAAACTAAAAATATAGCTTTGTTATACATGTTTAATCAAATATAGTCTGTTGGTAATACATTCTTCTTTCCTTCAAAAAATTGAACATATACCTCGTTGTGTGATGAACACAGGTATTCTTAGTAAAAGGCGAAAGAATAGTTCATCTGTATTCACCACAAGGTTGTGTTTTAGATTCAAATGATTGTACATATATTTATATTACATGAATATGCATTGTTATTGATTTATTTATCGATGTGGGACTTTATTATATCTTAACATTATAATACATAACAAGGGATATCTAGATTTAAGTGATTATATATGATGTCTGTAAAACTGTTTTAAAATTTTAATATTTATCTGTATATTTTAGGTTGGAGTATTCATATATATTATTATTCTGTTTCTATATATTAGTGCACAAACTTCTATTCTTGTCATTGATTTTAATTTTTGAAGGTTCAAGATTTATGGGTTTAGAACTTGTCTTTTTCTTGGTTTACGGGTCTCTATAATATGGTCATGATGTTGAGAACATATGACCAACTATATAACTCTCGCTACAATAAAAAGTACAACACTTAAATAAATAAGATAATATTTTTTTTTTTATTAATAGAACTTTATCTGGTTATATATATTTGATTCTAGGGAAGTTTTGTAATCATATTTGTCTAACATTATTATAAAAACTAAGATGGGAATATAGTAAACTAAGTGATGACGAAAATAACATAAATGTTAAACCATTGCGAACAAATGAACTTATTGGATGAACTATATTAGCTAAGAACCCAAAAGTATTATAGTAATATAACCATGGTTATATCATTGATATATTTGTTTTGTTGTTTGTAGAAAAGAAAGGCTTGAATAATGGCTTAAATAAGTATATTTCTAACTAATAACTTATCTTGAAATAATAGATTAGCTTTGACAATTCTTCTATCTGGACATGAAAAGTTGGGTGGAACAAACATTTATTTTTGTCATTAATTTGCATTTTTCAAGGTCATGAACAATCCTTTCTATTGCTAATAAAGAATCTTAATAAATAGAATAAATTTCAAATGGACTGGTCTAAATATTTTATTTAGCCAATATCAAACTTTTATAGTAAAAAAGATTATCTAAGATATGATAAAGTTAAAAGCAAAGTGTAATATAGTATTTCAACTTATTTATTAGCTTAGTCATGATCTATTGTACCCTGAATAACATGAAAAATAAAAAAATATATTAGTCGGTTGAATTAGAGTTCTTATAATATTTATCCAAATTAAGTAAAATAAATCACACATAAATCAACCAATTAACTAAACTACCTATGCTTGTTCAGTAAAAAGCATATATTATCTAGTTCTAGCAATCGCAGAATTTTCTTTTAAAAATAATAAAAATAAGCTTGAATACTTTCAATTAGTTTTTAAAAATTATGTTATTTATCAAAGATGTTACAAACTTTTTAAAAGTATAGAATAATATTTGAACTTCAATTCAGGACTTCTTCTATAAAGAAGATCGTCAAAAAATTGACATAATACCTCGTTATATGATGAATACACGGTATTCTTTATAAAGGCGAAAGAATAGTTCGCTTTGTATTCACCACAAGGGTCTGTTTGTTCAATTGAATGGTTTGTTTACAATATTTATATTAACATGAATATGTGTTGTCTGTATTATTATTCCGATGTGGGACTATATTATATATAATATTATAACAACATAACAAGGATATCTAGATGTAAGTGTTAACCATTTACAAGGGTATCTAGATTGTAAGTGATTTAACATTGTGTCTCCAAAACTGTTTTTTATTTTAATTATTATACATTTAAGTTGGAGTATCATTATATTATATTCTTCTTTCTATATCTTGGTGCACAAACCTTTATTGCTTGTCTTGATTTGAATTTTTGAAGGTTTAAGATTTATGGGTGTAGAATTGTCCTTTCTAGTTTTCACAAGTCTCTATAAATGATCATGATTTGAGACACAATGACCATCTATATAACTCTCCCTACGATAAAAAAGTGCACATATTTAAATAAATAAGATGATTTTTATTATAAGAACGTCGCTATATATATTGAATTTAAGGAAGTTTTGTTAATTATATTTATTTAAGCATTATTATAAAAACTAATTAGATGAATTATAATAACTGAGTGATGACGAAAAGACATAATTTAAAGCCATTGGGACAAATGCACTTGTTGGATGAACTATAAGAACCAAATGGATTAGAATAATGTCACCCTCCATATACTTGTTTTGCTGTGTTGGATAGAATAATGTCACCCTCCATTTTTTAGTGCACTTGTGGGATGAACTATAAGAAACCCAATGCATTAGTATATTGTTTTGCTGTTGTAAAAAATACTTTGAATAATGGATTAAACTATTATATTTTCTCATCAATGAACTTATCTTGAAATAATAAGATCTACCTTGAGGTCTTCTATGCGACATGATAAAGGCTGTGTGACCAAACATTTATTTTGTCATTAATTTATTTGTTAAAGGCTCATGAACAATGATTTCTAGGCTATAAATAATTTTAAATAAACAGATTAAATCTTCAAATAACTGGTTAATATTTTGTTTAGACAAATATCAAACTTTATAGTAAAAAAGATTATCTAAGATATTAAGTTAATGACAAGTGTATATAGTGTTTTATACTTATTTATTGGTTTATCATGATCTATTGTAGCTTGAATAAACAGAATAAAAGTATTAACCAACTACCTATGCTTTTCATGTCAAACTAAGCTTAACTAAAATGTTCCAATTAGTTTTTACAATTGTTATTGATTCAAATATGTAAAGTTGTTAAAAGTATAATTAATATTTAAACCTCAATGCAGGAACTTTCTTCTATAAGGAAGGTATCTTTTAAAAAATTGACATAGTACCCTCGTTATGTGATGATATCACGTATTCTTTAGTTAAAGTCGGCGAAAGAATAGTTCGCTTTTGTATCAACCACAAGGCTGTGTGTTTTAAATTCAATGGTTAAGCATCATTTATATTACTAATCAATGTGATTGTTAGTGTTATTACCGATCTGTGGGACTTTATAATATCTTAACATTATAATAACATAACAAGGAACTCTAGATGTAAGTGATTAATATGTGTCTGCAAAACTGGTTTAAATTTTAATTATCTGTATATTTAGGTTGGTATCATTATAAGTTATATTCTTGTTTCTATATATTGGTGCGCAATTTTCTATTCTTGTCATTGATTTTAATTTTTTGAAGGCTCAAGTAATTTAATGGGTTTAGACACTTGTCTCTTTTTGTTTACGAGTCTCTATCATTGATGGTCATGATCTTGAGAACATAATGTACCAACTATATAACTCTCTGCACATATAAAAAATGTAACAATCACTTAAATAAATAGATAATTTGTTTATTAATAAGAACTTCATCTTGCTATATATTTTGCATTATAGGAAAGTTTTGTAAATCTTGTTTATCTAGCATTATTATAAAAACTAAGATGAATTGTAATAAACCGAGTGATTACGAAATTGACATAAATGTTAATCCATTGCGACAAATGTACTTGTTGGATGAACTACATTAGTTAAGAATCCTAATGGATTATAATAAGATGAATGACGAAGAAAATGACATAAATGTTAATCCATTTAGACTAATACACTTAATGGATGAAATAGATTGCCCAACTTATGAAACTTCAACTTTGATCTAAATGGACAATGAATTTAACAAGATCGTATATTGTTTGATCTCATGTCATATCTAACCATATAAATATTAAACTAATACATTAATAGAAAATAACACCCCTCAAAATTTTGTAGGAATAGACTAACCTAATACAAAAACTAAAAACATTTAAAATTACTAGTACATTTGAAGTACTTTGAAGAATATTCAGCCAAATCACTTCATTTTTATCAATAGATTATTACATTCTCAATATAAAGCTTCATCTGCAATTTAAAAAAAATAAAAACTCAAGTATTTAAACTTCAATGCAGGACTTCTTCCATAAAAAAGAAATCCTTCAAAAAAATTGACATATGCTTTTTAATATGGTGAAACACACGGTATTCTTTAGTAAAAGGCGAAAGAATAATTCGCTTTGTACTCACCACAAAGCTCTGTGTCTAAACTAGCATAGTTGTTAAGGCTTTTATATTGCATCTCATGTTAGTGGTCGTCGTGTTTATTTGAAGTGGGATTTATTGACTCGGCATAACATGAATGAATATCTAATATCTATATAAATAACATCTTGTAAAAAAAAACATAGATTCATAACTGGGATTAGCATCATGGCTTGTAATTAAGTGTCTTTAAATCATATGATTAGATGAGACTTTCATCTCTGGACATTTAACTTATATTGTCCAACTACTCACAAGCTTGTTCCATGATAACCAATTGTAGCGTTGAATACATAGAGCAAAAATTGTATGAACGATTGAGGATCCGTTTCATTTAAAAATATCACAAGTTATGTTATAAATTTTTATCCTACTTATAACTACTTAACTAGCACAACCCTCATGCTTATTTTCTTTGTTATTAATATATGTTATTATTCAGATTGATTTGAACCGCACCATATAAAATTTAGTTGATGTTCAATATTAATGTTAATGGAAATATTATATATTTATTCCACCAAACATATAATAATATTTGAACTTACAATTCAGGCTTCTTCTATAAAGAAGAAATCTTTAAAATTTCAATCATACCTCGTTATGTGATACTGAATAACACGTATTCTTTAGTAAAAGCGAAAGAATAGTTTCGCTTTGTATTTCACCACAAGGTTGTGTGTTTATAGTTGAAATGGTTGTACATATTTTATATTAACATGAATATGTCATTGTTAGTGATTATTACCGATGTGGAACTTCATTATATTTAACATTTAATACATAATAAGGATATCTAGATGTAAGTGATTAATATTGTGTGTCTCAAAATTGTATTTTATAAAATTTTAATTATCTATACATATAGGTTGAAGTACTATTATATTATATTCTTTTTCCTATATATTGGTGCACAATCCTCTATTCTGGTAATGATTTTGATATTTGATGGCTCAATATTAGTGAGTCTAGAACTTGTTCCTTTGCTCTCGTTTCGCAACGTCTCTATATTATTTTTATCATGATTGAGAACACGAGACTAAATATTAATTCCCCTACATTAAAATCGCACTGTAATTAAAATAAATAAGATAAGTTTATTTGTTAATAAGAACCTCATTTACCTATATATTATTGATTTATTGGGAAAATTGTGTTTAAGCATGTTATATTTAGAATTATTTGAGAACTAAAATAAATTAGAATAGTCCGAGTAATGACGAAAGTGACTAAATACTAATTCCATTGAGACTAATGTACGTTAATGAACTACATAGATTAAGACATTAAAATAGATATATATGATGCCTATGTTATATTAATCGTTATTTTTTATGTGAGTTACATTTTAACTGATAGCATAACATGGTTATCTAAACATAAGTGATTTATATTGTGCCAGCACATTTTACGTGTTTACGGTAATTGTTACTTTGATTTGATAGTAAACTTCTGAGTTTTAAAATAATAATAAAATGTTACTAGAGAAAAGGAGAATGAGTCTACCCTGTGAAACTTCAACTTAAAATGGTTTAATTACATTGCCTAGTATATGCACTCAGAAAAGAATTATACATTGATCTAAGCGATGAAATATTATAATACGACTACTTACTGATGCAATGTTGTTAGAGTCTTTTAGTGTAATTAGATATCACAAGTTAATTGATTAAAATTCATACAATAGAAGAGAGTCAAAATCTAAGGCAGAAGAGGAATTAAAATGAAAAAGAGTACAAATGTTTTTTTAAATAATAATCATAGAGAGATGTAAAACTTTAAGCCGGAATGATTCAAAAGGAGAATGTACCGTACCCCCCCTCACCCTGCCTTTCATTTTTTAAATGATCATTTTATCCTTTTTTATATTTATCACTCTCTTTTCTCACCACTCACTTTGAACTTCTAAAAAAATTCTAAATTCGAAAGTTTTCAAATTTTCGAATAATTAAAGTGAGTTTATTATCTATTCGGATTTTGTTAAATTAAAAACTTTCAAAATATAATATTTACATAAATATTTACCAATTTCGAAACTTTCGATGAATATGAAAGTTCCGAAGTTAACATTTCCAGAAGTTTCAAAAGTTGAAAGAATTTAAACTTCTAAAAACACATATCATTCGGAACTTTCGTTGGATCTGAAAGTTCTGAAATGAAATTTACAAACAAATTCGGAGAAGTTAGAGATAAATGTGAAACTCCGAAAACACATATCTTTCGACAATTTCAAACATTCAAAATAATTCATTTTCGAAAGTTTCAAAAAATTCCAAACTTTCGAAATTATCAATTCATTTTTAGAAAATCTGAAAGTTTCGAAATGCTATTTTCCAGATCATCTGAAACTTTCAAAATTTTTGATGAACTTGAAACTTCTAAAATTAGATATCAAATTTAATACTATTAATTTATTACTATAAATATATTACTATTTATTACTATTAAATTTAATAAAATTTATTACTATTTATTATTAGGTTAAATTACATCTGTGGTCCCTTAACTTAATTTCAGGTAACGTTTTAGTCATTTATCTTTTTTTTCCCCGATTTAGTCCTTTATTCCTAAAAATATCAAATAAAGTATGAAAATATGAGTTTATTTGAAGATTTGCGTTACGAATTTGATGAAATTTGTATTATATTGAAGAATATAATTAATTTTATGAGTTTTGATTGAATTTTTTTTTGAATTTTTGTATAAAAAAGGATATCATTGTTGAAATTTTAAAACATAAAATATCAAATTGTCACTTAAAATTAAAATAAAGGACCAAGTCGGGAAAAAAAAAAGATAAAGGACTAAAACGTTACCTGAAATTAAGTTAAAGGACCACAAATGTAATTTAGCCTTATATTATAATTTATTACTAATAAAAATGGATTTCGGAACTTTTCATAAATACCAAGTTTTCGAAACTGAAAAAACTTTATGTTTCTGAATTTTATATTTCGAAACTTTCAGATTTTTAGAAAGTTTCGAAGGTTTCTGCATTTCGAAAGTTTCATGTTCATGGAAACTTTCGAAAGTTTCAAAATTTTAGGAAAAAATGAACTTCGAAAGTTTCAAAATTTTGGGAAAAAATGAACTTCGAAAGTTTCATGTTCATGAAAACTTTCGAAATTTGAAAAATTAATATTTAGAAAATTTCAAAGTTTCAAAGTTTATCTTATTTTTGGATTTCGAAAGTTTCAAAGGTTTGAATGTTTGCAAATGTGATTCGGACAATTCAAACTTTTGAATAAAATGGATGGAAAAAAAAAAGAGAGAATCTTTTTAGGGTTTTACTAATAATATTATGGACAATTTGGTATTTTTTTTTTATGATGGGGTGGGAGGTATAAGTGGAGGGGTGCACGGTACAAAACCCTTCAAAAAAATTTGACACAAAATCAGGAAGGGCTTGTCTAAAAAGAGATCAACAAATCATTGCTTTTTCTTTATCAAATAAAATGAGTGAGAAAATAGTGTCTCAATTCAAAATAGGAAAAACATGGGTGAATCTTTACAAAAGAATTTACATTTGTGTCTCTCTAATGATACTAGTAGGACGGAAACTCAAGTATATTACAAATCCAAGATTTATCTCTTTATTGTTAGACTAAATCATTAAAATTACAAATCATTGTTTAAAGAATGGAAACATTAAGTCAAAAATATCAATTGTCTATAATCAAAATTGAGTAAACAACTTTTGGTTTTAATTATAATCTTAATACATGCTACTACATGAATTGAAAAAACTTACCTTGTGACTAACAATTGAAATGTATAATCATAATGCCAATATTATTTAATCATAATAGAAAGAATCCATGATGGAGAGCAAGAACACATACTAAGAATTTTGATAAATCATCAAGCATGTGCCCTTATGGTTCAGCCTCCTCATTGTTCAGCGTGCTATATCACTTATATCTTGGTCAAGTCACTCATTGTTTCATTCTATAAGTAGTGTGGCTTAGAGAGTTGAATTGATAATATATATATATAAATTGATCAATTTATACTACAATGTCAAACTTCATATTGTGAGACTTCTAATAATTTTTAAATGGATATTGGTATTCTAAAATGTACATTGGATTTAAAAGTGATTATCACATAAATTATATCTATAAAATTTGATATTAATCTGAAATTATTTGTTTGCTATGACAATGAGATGTATCAAAAGTATTTTGTTTAATAAAAGTTCATGCCATTTATTTTAAATTATATCAAATAATTTTATATTTTAAAAAAAAAATTTATATACATAACATATGTGATAATATCTTTGAATTCAACGGTAGATTTTGTACTATGAATCTGCTTTAAAAGATGTCATAATTGAAATTTGACACTATAGAGTCAATTGATCCTAACCCATGTATTGGTTGGCAACCATTTTCTTGGTGAGGATCGTTGTTCAACATTGTATCTTTTTTTAAATAAAAAAGAAGATTGTATTATGGCATATGGTTTTTTAAAGAATATTGAAGTTTGGCAGCCAAATAATTAAGATGAGTTTTTTAAAACCTCTTGGTTGAAAAGAAAAGTGAAACCAAATTACCAAACGCCAACAAAAATTAGCCACCCCACATTATTACAGACACACCCACCAATGCCTTGCATTCCAAGCATTCACAAAAGTTAAAAACTAGTTTCATTTAATTTTGAGGTAACATATAATTCCCCACTAAAACCTCTCAAAGGTGTGATTAGGTTTTATTAAATTCTTGATGATGTTTTCTATTCTTTCTCCTTTTTGCATGTGGTTGAGTTTTACTAAACTTAATTAGGTTAGTAAAGTTAGGGGTTTAAATTTATGTTTGATTGTGGTTTAATTTCTCTTGTTGAATAAGTGTTGTTATGGTTGTTGGTTCCTGAAAGTTGATGTTATTCCTTTGATCTATAGATATTGAGGTTGTGATGAATGTTGCTCTTGTTTTGTAAATATGCTTTACAAATTGATAGTTTTATGATGATTGTATTTCTAGGCAGTTGTACCTAGTTGATTATTGAAGTTTCCTGCATAATATAGTATTAAAAACTAGGATAAATTACATTCGTGGTCCCTTAACTTAATTTCAGGTAACGTTTTAGTCCTTTATCTTTTTTTTCCCGACTTGGTCCTTTATTTTAATTTTAAGTGACAATTTGATATTTTATGTTTTAAAATTTCAACAATGATATCCTTTTTTTATACAAAAATTCAAAACAAATTTCAATCAAAACTCAT
>PGTU02013696.1:0-11598 GCA_002896215.2 Cicer echinospermum
AATAACAATAGCAGAGACAGAAGGATGAAGAAAACAGAGAAGATTAGTGAAAACTGAAGAAATGCAGTGCAGAAATCGATTGAGAACTGTTCCTATTTAAACCCTTAAACGTGTAAATCGATTCCCAAATCGATTAGGTTACCGTTGCTGGTAATGTCAATCGATTTAGTAATTATTACACATAACGGCTAGTCACAACGGTCATATTTCAAATCGATTCCCAAATCGAATTCCAGTTTTACTTAATCGATGTCCAAATCGATTGTCTTAACGTTGAAAAAAGAACTAGTCGATTTCCCAATCGACGCTCGGGCAAGTTAAAATTTTTTTTCTGAACTTTGAATTCTGGGGCCAAAGCAATCGATTCCCAAATCGATTTTATAAACCATTTACCATGCTGGTAATCGATTTCCAAATCGATTTAACTGGAGAAACAACTGCAAACACCAGAAATCCCATGAAAAAATCAACGATCATACCTCACTAGGATCAATGATCCCTAGTTTCATCCTTATGTACAGAAAACTTTCTCTTGGTAAAGCTTTTGTGAAGATGTCAGCTAGCTGTTCGGCAGTGTTAACATACTCAAGCTTAACGATTCCATTTTGAAAGTGATCTCTTATAAAATGATGTCTTACTTCAATGTGTTTGGTCCTGGAGTGCATTACTGGATTCTTGGTTATACTTATTGCACTTGTGTTATCACACATGATAGGTACTGTTCCCAAATCAACACCAAAGTCCAATAAGTGCTGTTTCATCCAAAGTATCTGAGCACAACAGCTCCCAGCTGCAATATATTCAGCTTCTGCAGTTGATAAAGCAATGCTTGTCTGTTTCTTACTAAACCATGACACAAGAGAGTTTCCAAGTAAATGACAAGTTCCTGAGGTACTTTTCCTGTCGAGTTTACATCCGGCAAATGTTGGTATATATGACCTCGTAATAAGCGGAATATATCAGAATGTATCAGTTCTTTTTGAAATTAAATCAATTTCATACACACAGCGGAAATAAAATTGTGGCATACAAGATTAGCAAGTTTTATTAGATTGATATGAAATTAACCAAGATGCATACAAGTCAAATTAACAGATTAAACAATATTACTTATTACGGAATATGTTTAACATGCATCTAGTTTTAATCACATATACAGATATAGCAATATAGTAAATCAAAGGAGTTAAGGGTTAGAGAAGATTGCACCAAGAATTTATACTGGTTCAGTTGTCAACTTGACAACCTACATCCAGTCCTGCAAATCCAAACGGATTTCAGATTTTATTTTCCAATAGAAAGAATCAATTACAGATTGTCCAGTTTCCTCCCCGAAACCTATCTATCTTAATGATCTCTTTCCTATTGATCACCCTCTGATCCTTGTAGATACTCAGCAACCTATCACAGAATCAAAGTACAACTCTTTCTTGTTGAGCACTCTCACCCAAGAAAGTAGTCACCAGTTTCTAGCTGGATTTTCTCCTTTGTTTTTGTTTCAAAGAATTGTTACAAACAGAATACAGAAAGAACAAAAAGTAGTCTTCATCTTGGTCAAAGGCTTCTCAAATTCTGGATATTCAAAGATTGTTTATGAGAATCCTTGTCTTTCAGATCACTTTTCCAGCTATCTTTTTGATTGTTGTGTAATCCTCTTTTTTTTTTCTTTGATCTGAAAAAGTAATCTCAATGGATTAACCAAGTGTTATTGTGTATCAAGAATATTCAATGTATATTTCAGATTGATATCATTATTATCATTCATGTTATTGAAAGACAGATTGAAGACAATTTATATAGTTTCTGAAAAACACATTAATCAATCGATTTACCAATCGATTTTGTAAAGGATAAATCAGTCTAATCGATTTGCCAATCGATTATCGTGTGTCTTGTTTTTCTTGAATCTTGAAACTATATAACTCAATCGATTTACCAATCGATTCATTAAACAACATATCTCAGTGATTATGTTAAGACTGATATGAATCAATTTCGTAATCGATTGCAGATGTTATGTTTAAACTGAAACACATATCAATCGATTGCGTAATCGATTTGTTAAGTCTTCATAATCGATTAACAAATACTTAAAATCGATTTGGTCACACGCTCAGAGTTCACTGGGTTTTTCAAAAGGTTTTGTCAATCGATTTTGCCATCGATTGTGTTCGAGTCAGTGACTCAGCTATTTTAATACTAATCGATGTGCCAATCGATTTGTATGTATTTGTCTGAAAACGTTCTTTACCTGGGATTTGGTTCAATCGATTTCCCAATCGATTCTCGACCAAATTTAAACTTGATTGAAATATTACAACATAGATTGTCCAATCGATTTGTATGTCACAGGAAAAGTTATTTGCAAGTGATTTTAAGTAATCGATTTGCCAATCGATTACCCTTAAAACTGGGTTTCCACTGTGACTGATCAAATCGATTTCCCAATCGATTTATTTCAATCAGGTTTACTTTGTGAATTGTAATTCGATTTGTCAATCGATTACCCTCAAAACTGGGTGCTACTGACTTGTGCATTTTCAATTTCTAAATCAGTCAGTCGATTGCCCAATCGATTATACCAACACAAACAGTTGTGTTTATTCCTTACACCCTTGTTATGAAATCGATTTTCCCAATCGATTTGCTTCAGTCAAAAGTCAACTTTTGTTGATTTCTTGTGTTTCAAGCAACCTGTTCCAAGTGTGTAGGATTTGATTGTTGTTCCTGAAATCTTGCTCAATTCAAATATTAGATTTATCATGTATTGTATGAATATTGTTGAATTATTAATTATGTCAAAATTAGGAATCAAAGGATCAAAATCCAACAATCTCCCCCTTTTTGGCATAATTGACAATTCATACAATTGTAACTTGAGCATTTTAAAACAACAAGCATAAGTGTATTTATAAACAACATTATTAATTGTATTAAGTAACAGAGCAAACTATATCATAAAAGTATCAAAGTAAGTATATGCAGACAAACATCAACAATGCAACTGTCAAGTTATAATATTTTCTCCCCCTTTGTCATTTAAGTCAAAAAGGTAGAAACAGTTTCTCCCCCTATGTTAAAGAACATATGCATTGGGTTTGAAACATATAACACAGTGCATCAGAAACAATGAAGTTTACATGTATAAAAGGCAAAATCAATCAATGCAATTAATGAGCAACTTAGATGATTAAGCCAAAAAAGATATAGCATTTATAAAAATTCATCATACATCACAGAATTATGACAGGTCAAAGCAAAACAGTATGAAAACCTAAGGGTCCTAATCACCTAGTGTGGGCTGGTCCTCACTATCATCTAAGGGAGAGGTTGAGACCGCTGTATTAACCTCAGCAGGTGTCTCCTCACCGTGAGTCTCAGGGTTACTAGGGGTTTTGGGTTAGGTTCATCCGTAGCTTGTTGACCAATCTCTGCGACGTCTTCAAATGACAGTTTTGATGCCGAGGTGTGTCTGAATCTCATCCACATTTTGAACAACTGAGTTCAAGGAGGCTTGCATAGTCTTAGACGTGCTTCTACTCTGGACTGAAAATTCCAACACTTTGGCATTGTGTGCCATCTGAGCTTCAATGAATTCCAAATTCTGTTCACAAAATCAGGAGTAGCAGATTCAGTAACTGGTGGAGGCTGAGACTGAGGTTGAGGTTGGGGCTGGACAGGGTCAGCTGCTGCTTGAGGTCTTATCCATTTACCATGTAATCGCTTCAGTTGCATCTGATTCACTATCGATTCACCAAACACCAATGTTGTCTTGGCAGATTCCTCATTTCCAAATGAGACCTTAAAGTGTTTGAGAATTTTAGTTATCAACTGTGGATAAGGCAGCATCAGCTTGCTTTGAGATGCTTCCAACATGTGCCTTAGCACAATCCAACACCAGCTCATCCTTAACTCTTTGGATAAGCCCCACAACAGTATGATGTCCAACTTCTGGACTACTGCGTGATTTCCCGATCGTGGAACCAGCATACGCGTCAAAGCATACATCAACATCCTCTGTTGAACCTTCATCTGACCAATGGGCAGTGAAATCGATTCAAACAAAACCCATCGACCATCAGGTCTTTAAACTGCGGTATGCCTATCAAGTGTTTCTTCCCAACCTTCATCGGCAGTGTCGGCTTCTGTGCTGCCATCAATAGATTTGCCGTAGAAAGGCAATCCAGATAAAGTTGAGAAATCATCAAAAGTCATTGTAATTCTTTTTCCTTAACTGAAGCAGTAAAACCTTCTTCAGTCATCTTAAAAGTAGAATAAAATTCCCTGATCAGCCTTGGATAGCTGTCAAGAGTAGAAGATAGAAAACTTTCCCATCCATGAAACCTGAGGTGGTTCTGAAAAGTAAATTCCACAACATCAAAATATTCAAAATCCATGGTTCTAGCTTCATGAATTTTCCTTTTTGCGAAGTCGGTAGACAAAGATGGTTGTACCTCCCTTCCTTTGGTGCAGAGACCTTCTTAGGAGGTGGAGAAGAAGTAGGCTTCTTCTTCCTTTCTGAGTAATTACTTTCATGGCATCAGCCATGAGCTTTTCAGTAGGGGGCTCTTTGCGTTTCTTCGACTTTTCCTGGATTGGGGCAGGAGCTTTTCCTTTATCCTTTGCAAGAATTTTTGTGAGTTGGGATGGGTACTCTTTTTGTTAAAGTTGGAGGTGGTGATGGTGTTTCACTGTGGAAGAGGATGATGGAGATGGAGTGCGTGCTTGAGTCTGTTTTACTCGGGCCATATCAACAATGTTGTGTAGATTCGAAGTAGGTAGAGTGTAGAAAGCAAATTCAAACAAATGCAGAGACAGAAGAATGAAGAACACAAGAGAAAAGCAGAGAAAATCTGGAAAACAAAGTGCAGAAATCGATTTAGAACTGTTCCTTTTATACTCTTGACCTAGTAAATCGATTTCCCAATCGATTAGGTTACCGTTGCTGGGAATCCTCAATCGATTGAGTAATGATGAAGTGCCAACGGCTAGTAACTTTGAGTAACGGTCATATTTCAAATCGATGTTCAAATCGAATTCCTGTTTTACTTAATCGATTCCCAAATCGATTGTCTAAAGATTGAATACTTAGCTAATTCGATTTCCAAATCGATGCTCGTGAAGGTTAAAAAAAATTTTCTGAAATTTTGAAACCTGGGCTGAAGTAATCGATTCCCAATCGATTTTATAAACCTTTTACCATGCTGGTAATCGATTTCCAAATCGATTTAACTGGAAAACATTACTGAAAAGTACCAGAATCAACAAAAAACTTATACTTCACTAGGATCAATGATCCCTAGTTTCATCCTTATGTTCAAAAAACTTTCTTTTGGCAATGCTTTTGTGAAGATATCAGCTAATTGTTCTGTAGTGTTCACATACTCAAGTTTGATAACTCCATTCTGAAAGTGGTCTCTTATGAAGTGATGCCTTACCTCAATATGTTTTGTCCTTGAATGCATTACAGGGTTCTTGGTTATGCTGATAGCACTTGTGTTATCACACATGATCGGCACTGTTCCCAAATCGACACCGAAGTCCATTAAATGCTGTTTCATCCACAAGATTTGAGCACAACAGCTCCCAGCTGCTATGTATTCAGCTCTGCAGTAGACAATGCAATACTTGTTTGCTTCTTACTGAACCAAGACACTAGAGAATTACCAAGCAAATGACATGTTCCTGAAGTACTCTTTCTGTCAAGTTTACAACCAGCAAAGTCTGAGTCTGAATAACCAACCAAAGTACATGTTGAACCTTTTGGATACCACAAACCAAGACTTTTAGTACCTACCAAGTATCTGAAAATTCTCTTTACTGCACTGAGGTGAGATTCCTTCGGATTCGATTGATACCTTGCACACATACAAACACTGAACATAATATCTGGTCGGCTTGCTGTAAGGTAGAGCAGAGATCCAATCATACCACGAAATCTAGTGACATCTACAGGCTTACCCTTCCTCATCTCGGTCTAAGAAATTTCCTTGACTCATGGGTGTATCAATGGACTTAAAGTTTATCAAAGTTAAATTTCTTTATCAAATCAGAACAATATTTGGATTGACTAATGAAAATGCCTTGCTTGCTTTGGTTAATTTGAAATCCCAAGAAATATGACAGTTCTCCATCATTGACATTTCAAATTTTCCTTTCATTAAGTTTTCAAATTCTTTGCAAAGTTTATCATTTGTTGATCCAAATATGATGTCATCAACATAAATTTGGACCAGCAAGATGTCATTTTCAGTAGTTTTTTGTAAAGAGTGTCTTATCAACATTTCCTCTTGAAAAAATTTTGTTGAATGAGGAAAGTGCTGAGTTTCTCATACCAAGCTCTTGGAGCTTGTTTCAACCCATAGAGGGCCTTTGAGAGTTTATACACATGGTTAGGAAAATCTGGATTTTCAAAACCTGGTGTTTGACTCACAAAAACTTCCTCTTGGAGGTCTCCATTGAGAAAGGCACTCTTCACATCCATTTGATATAGATTGAAGTCCATGATACATGCATAAGCCAATAAAATTCTCTTATGGCTTCTAGTCTAGCTACTGGGGCATAGGTCTCATCAAAGTCTATTCCCTCTCTTGACTATAACCCTTTTGCAACTAATCTGGCTTTATTCCTAGTTATCACACCATTCTCATCTAACTTATTTTTTGAACACCCACCTAGTTCCTATAACATGCTTACCCTCTGGCCTAGGTACCAAGTTCCACACCTTGTTTCTCTCAAACTGGTTTAAACTCCTCTTGCATAGCAAGTATCCACTCACTATCTAAAAGGGCTTCCTTAATGTTCTTAGGTTCAATCTGAGATACAAAGGCTGTAAAGTTACAAAACTGACTAAGGCTTCTCCTAGTTGCAACACCTTTAGAGATATCGCCTATAATGTTGTCTAAAGGGTGGTTTCGGTTGAACTTCCATTCCTTAGGCAACTCACAGGTTTCTATAGGTTCTACAGGGTCTGCACTAGTTGGAGGGTCAGCTATAGGTTGTTCTAGTGGTTCAGATTCTACAACATCATCCAAAATTTCAATAACCTTAGAAGGAGTTTTGTTCAAGTTTTCCTGTAAAAGATTCATCAAACTTTACATGAACTGACTCTTCTATGGTTTTTGTTCTTTTGTTGTAGATTCTATAGGCCTTACTAGTTTGGGAGTATCCTAGAAAGATACCTTCATCTGCCTTAGGGTCAAACTTTCCTAGGTGTTCTTTGCCATTGTTCAAAAACAAAGCATTTACAACCAAAGATTCTAAAGTAGGACAGGTTTGGTTTTCTACCCTTGTAAAGCTCATAGGGTGTTTTCCTAAGCAGGGGCCTAATGATAAACTCTATTCACAACATGGGTGGCTGTACTAATTGCATCTGCCCAAAAATACTTAGGTAGGTTGGAGTCCTTAAGCATGGTCCTAGCTAACTCTTCTAGGGATCTATTTTTCCTCTCCACTACCCCATTCTGCTGAGGTGTCCTAGGGGCTGAATAGATGTGGTTGATTCCATTTGATTCACAATAATTTTGAAAAAGATCATTTTGGAATTCACCTCCATGATCACTTTTTATTGAAACAATTTTCAAATCATTCTCATTTTGTACTAAAGCAGCAAACTTTTTGAAAACAGAGAATGTATCACTTTTATGAGCTAAAAAGTAAGTCCATGTGAATCTAGAATAATCATCAACCAGCACATATCCATACAGGTTTCCACCTAAACTCTTAACTTGGGCAGGTCCGAAAAGGTCCATGTGAACTAGTTGTAAAACTCTATTTGTTCTAACCAAGTCTATAGAGGGAAATGGAGTCTTAACCAGTTTACTTTTCTCACATGCATCACACAGCCTATCTTTAGAGAACTTCCTATTTGGTAGACCTAAGACTAACTGTTTGCTGACAAGTTTATTCAAATGATTTATGTGTATATGAGCAATTCTTTTATGCCAAAGCCATGTTTCATCTGAGTTGGATAACAAGCAGCATACAGCACTAGGTACAGAATTGAAATTCAACATGTAAATGTTGTTGATTCTGTCCCCAATTAGCTTTATGTGTTTGTCATCTTTATGCTCAATAATGCAAGATTGTGATGAAAAACTTACTTGAAAACCTTTGTCACATAGCTGGCTTATACTCAGTAAGTTGTGCTTTAATCCTTCAACATATAGCACATTTTTGATTACTGCAGTTGATTCATCGCCTACATCACCAATTCCAATGATTTTTCCTCTGTTGTTATCACCATATTTTGACAAAGCCTCCTTCCTTAAATGTCAAGTTCAGGAATTTGGATTTGTCACCAGTCATGTGCTTTGAGCATCCGCTATCTAGATACCATGAGTGTTTCGTGGATGTCAAGCACACACCTGCAATACAAAATCAGAATTTTTGTTTTAGGTCCCCAATTTAAATTGGGTCCTGGTTGGTTAGTGTCAAACACAGATTTCTTTTCTATCCAAACTAGCTTCCATCCTTGATTGGCTAAATTTTTTAAATTTGCAATTAGACACAAAATGTCCCTTTCTGCAACAGAAATGACATCTGCCATCAAAGGATGAATGTTTATTTGGTTTAGTAAAGATGTCATACATACTCTTAGCAATAGAAGATTTTTGACCATGTTTGACATTTCTGGTTTGCATATAACCAATACCAGATCTGTTTTTATTTTTTCTTTTGACATGCATATTTGGTGTATATCCTAAACCAGATTTTTCATGAACATGTCTTTGATTGCTAAGTATGACATTTAGCTTATCCTTACTATTTGCAAAGTTTAATAAATCAGATTTTAATGATGCAACAGTATTTTCAAGTTCAATGCACTTTGCAGATTTTTCTTGTGAATCCTTTTTCAGTTGTTCACATAAATTTTCAATTTCTTTATGCTCAACATTCATTTGTTCAAGCATTTTCTTTGTGCTTAACAACTGTTTTATGGATTTCACATAGTCATCATGCAGTTCATTGAAAGCTTCTTGTAACTCATCATATGTTGGATTAGATTGTGAACTAACCTCATTTTCTGATTCTGAATCTGTATCTGCCCATGAGACACAAGTTGACTTCTTCTTCATCAGAAGATGCAGAGGATTCATCGTTTATCATTCCATGCAATATAAGCTTTTCTGGTTTTGGTGACTGGTTCCTTGCTTTTGATTTTGTAGCTCTATTCTTGTTTTGCAATTTGTAGCATTCTGACTTTATGTGACCAGTTTTACCACATTCATAGCATGTAATGGTCTTGTTGTCAGTAGTCTTGGAGCTAGATGGTTTTCTGAATTTGTTGTCTTTCTTCTTCAGAAACTTTTTGAATTTCTTGACAAGCAACCCGATTTCCGGCTCTTCAGATTCACTACTGGATTGATCTGAGCAGCTATCTGATTCGGTTTTCGATTGCTGAGCTTGAACCTTCAGAGATAGTCCTTTCTTTTTGCGACTTTCCATCTCTGATTCGTCCAGTCGATGTAATTCCATCTCATGTTCTCTTAGTTTACCAAACAAAGTTTGCAGTAGTCATCTTTGCTAGATCTTTAGATTCTGCTATGGCTGTTATCTTTGGCTGCCACTCTCTGGTTAGACATCTCATTATTTTTCCAATCTGCTGTTCATTATCCACTTGTTTTCCCAATGCACTGAAGATTATTCACAATGTGTGTGAATCTGGTTTGCAGATCACTGATGGATTCGTCCCTTTTCATGCTGAATAACTCATATTCGTGATCAGTGTGTTTACGCGAGCTCTCTTCACGTCTGTGGTTCCTTCATGTGTTTCTTGAAGAATGTCCCACATTTCTTTTGCTGACTTGCAGTTTGACACTCTAAAAAATTCTTCTGCACAAAGAGCAGATGTTATAATGTTCTTAGCCTTTGCATTATAACCTACCTTTTTCTTGTCATCATCTGACCAGTCTGCTCTAGGCTTGAGAATCATTGAGTCATTGGTTCCTGCAATCTTGGGAATATATGGACCATTTTCAACAGCGTCAAGGATGTCTATGCCACTGGCTTCCAAGAAGATTAGCATTCTGTGCTTCCAGTACATATAAGCTGTTCCATTGAAAGCTGGAGGTCTTGCTAACGATGCGCCTTCTCCCAGAAAATCGTTTTGAGGCCATAGTGCTTTTATGAGTATTACCTCTCGAAAAGTTAGGCTCTGAGGCCATTGGTTGGTATGTATGACCTCGTAATAAGCGGAATATATCAGAATGTATCAATTCTTTATGAAATTAAATCAATTTCATACACACAGCGGAAATTAAATTGTGACATACAAGATTAGCAAGTTTTATTAGAATATGTTTTAACCAAGATGCATACAAGTCAAATTAACAGATTAAACAATATTACTTATTATAGAATATGTTTAACATGCATCTAGTATTAATCACATATACAGATATAGCAATAATAGTAAATCAAAGGAGTTTAAGGGTTAGAGAAGATTGCACCAAGAATTTATACTGGTTCAGTTGTCAACTTGACAACCTACATCCAGTCCTGCAAATCCAAACGGATTTCAGATTTTCTTCTCCAATAGAAAGAATCAATTACAGATTGTCCAGTTTCCTCCCCGAAACCTATCTATGATCTTAATGATCTCTTTTCCTATTGATCACCCTCTGATCCTTGTAGATACTCAGCAACCTATCACAGAAATCAAAGTACAACTCTTTCTTGTTGAGCACTCTCACCCAAGAAGTAGTCACCAGTTTCTAGCTGGATTTTCTCGCTTTGTTTTTGTTTCAAAGATTGTTACAAACAGAATACAGAAAGAACACAAAAAGTAGTCTTCAATCTTGGTCAATTATGGCTTCTCACAATTCTGGATATTCAAAGATTGTTTATGAGAATCCTTGTCTTTCAAGATCACTTTTCCAGCTATCTTTTTGATTGTTGATAATCCTCTTTTTCTTTGATCTGAAAAAAGTAATCTCAATGGATTAACCAAGTGTTATTGTGTATCAAGAATATTCAATGTATATTTCAGATTGATATCATTATTATCATTCATGTTATTGAAAGACAGATTGAAGACAGTTTATATAGTTTCTGAAAAAACACATTAATCAATCGATTACCAATCGATTTCGTAAAGGATAAACCAGTCTAATCGATTTGCCAATCGATTATCGTGTGTCTTGTTTTTCTTGAATCTTGAAACTATATTAACCCAATCGATTAGCCAATCGATTCTTTAAACAACATTTCTCAATGATTATGTTAAGACTGATATGAATCGATTTCGTAATCATTGCAGATGTATGTTCAAACTGAGACACAATATCAATCGATTTCGGTAATCGATTGTTAAGTCTTCATATCGATTAACAAATACTTAAATCGATTTGGTCACACGCTCAGAGTTCACTGTTTTAAAAGTTATGTCAATCGATTTGCCAATCGATTGTGTTTGAGTCAGTGACTCAGCTATTTTAATACTAATCGATGTGCCAATCGATTTGTATGTATTTGTCTGAAAACGTTCTTACCTGGGAATTGGTTCAATCGATTTCCCAATCGATTTCGACCAAATTTAACTTGATTGAAATATTACAACATAGATTGTCCAATCGATTTGTATGTCACAGGAAAAGT
>PGTU02013700.1:0-26794 GCA_002896215.2 Cicer echinospermum
TTAACACAATTGGACATCTACTACTTCTAACTGAATTAGGATTAAGATTATATCTTTTATAATTGAATTATAGGATGTAAACATTAATAAATCTGAATATTAATCTCGAGAATTTTAGATTATTAACTAGTAATTTCTTTGATTAATTTGAATTTAGATTAAATCAACATTAATAATGAAATTGGGATTCTATTGTTTTCTATCTGAAGTTTTAAGGCATTGCGACATGGAGTAAACACTTTGAATTGTGTTTTAATCAATTTGATTGTTTGTTTAAATTGTTATTTTAGTTTGGATTATTAAAACCATTTATCACATTTTATCATATTAATTGCATAAAAAATATATTTGAGATGATAAAATATGATAGAATAAAGTGGAATGATAAATTACTGATAGAGTACAAGTGGAGTACATTACTACTACTCTCTGCACATTTTAATGATTATTTAATGTGAGTTTATATCAATGCATACCGCGGTAACCTATGGAAGGTTCTATTAGAATTTATGATACACCTACCACTACTATAGGGACTATCCTGTCTGAGCATGAGTCACAATCCATTGAAAGCTCAGTGTTTGTGAGAATATACTTATAGTGTTAATGATCATATTCAAATAGAACATTTGTGAGTAATACCCTTTTTATTCATTAGAATCTCTTGCTTCAAAATTATATAGAGAAAAATGTTCTCTCTTTTTATATTAAGAAGATATAAACTAGAAGAGAAAACAGAAATGAAGGGAACTTAACTACTTAGAGAAGCAGGGAAAATAAAGACTGTTGTCAGAATACAAACTATAAGAAACAGAGAGAAGAGTTTGAGGGAGGAATGATACATAATAGATGATGAATGAGAACTAAGTTTGAGTCTGAACGGTTTTATTCATTCAATGTGATGGGAGAAAGTGGTTATCAACAAGAAGTTGATCTTCCCAATTTAAGCCATTTGTTTCAGATTGAGAGAAGGATACATAAAGGTAAAGAGGAAAGATGAATAATTGTGACGGGAGGAGTGTCTGCAAACTTTCTTAATGACAGGTTTTATTTTTATACAAAATGTCTGTCATAATTTAGATTACAATCATCAACTCGTTACATTATAATTAATAAAATTAGAAGTCAAGACGGTGAATGTAATACAGTTTACCCCTTTTCAAGTAAACATATACTACTAACATAAATTAGGTGGAAGTTAATTGTTTTTTCAAACTCAATTTGAGTAGTTAATAAAATAGGTAGAGCAGTGAGCTTCTTGATAAATGTTAATCATAAATGGGCCACAAGTAGGGTCCATTTATACCTTAATTCTTAAATACCAACCTAAATCTTTGTTAAGGATAAATCTGGTTGAAAAAATTAATAGATAAAGTGAAAAGGACTATATGCAATTATGGACTATAACCCACCATCCCGATATTACTCAATCGTAAAAACATTTTTTAATTGAACTTATGTGTTATTTTTTATTGTTACGTTAAGTATAGTTATGAAATTACCAACAGAAATATAGTAGGGTTTAAATTCACTTCAATCATTATAAATGTTTAATCCTATAAATAGAGTATGGGGAAGTACGTAAATTTAATTAGTGATGAACATTTAAGATAAAATATCAAATGGTAACATTAAAGCTGTAATTATAGTTATGCCATTTTTGCCGTCTTTTCTGGACAAGCTCGGTAAAGCCATTGATATTGATCATAAATCAATCTAAGTAAACGCTTTAAGTATGTTTTACTGTGATTAGATCAAAATTGATAATCCACATTTTAAAATCTTCCCACATTTTTTAAACAAGAAACCCAACAATCTTGGGAAACAAAAAATTAGATATAATTTGATATCTAATCAATTATATTAACTACTATATTTAAAATTTGTAATGATTTCACTACACCGCCGCAGTATTAAACAAACCCATTTTTTGAATACTTATTTGGTTTATAAGGATGATTTAGAGGTAATAAAAGGGATGATTTTGGTAATTATTGAGTAATGCATTGAATTAAATGACTTTCAACCTATTGTAAAAAATGGATTCTAACAATTTAATAGTTTTTTAAAATTAATTTTTAGACAAATTCCAAAATCAACATTACATACCAAAAATCAACAACGAAAATGAGATTAAATTGCATAATATTTAACTCTAACGGCTTTGGGAACACCTCATCTCGTTAAAATAAATGTGATTAATTATTTGTAGAAAAAAGAATATTTGATATAAGATCACGTAATCACTTTATTTAATATAGAGCAATATCAAATTCAACGTCAATCCTCATTCAATATTCAATTTCCAAAACAATTTGAAGGTAGTAATATCATTGTCCAATATAAGCAGATAAATAACATCTCTCATCACTCGAGAAAATGATGTCTGCTTAAATAAATCCAGTGATCCAAATAAAAGTCGTGAGTTGGGTGCTCTATATTACGAATTGCGGAATAAAGAAAATCTACAACACATAGGTCTCTCCATTAATTCATTTTTGTGTATTTATTCTAACAATATTTGATGATTATCGCCTTTGAAAGATGAAGATCTTCTTTAGTAAAATTCTATATTTTTTTGTGATGCTTTATCAAAATCTACCTTTGACTAATTTCTAATATTTTTCTTCGATCTTCAAATTCTACTTTTATTGTGTTGTTGTAGTTTTCTAATAATATCCAATGTGGTCAACTCCGTCACATACATATTTCCTGCATTTCAAATATTATATGAAGAGTAATATATAATATTTTATAATACATTTTTTAAATTTCAGATTCTTTTTCACATTAATAACTTTTAGCGTAAAAAATATCTAAATAATATAATGTTATCTGTTTATATTCTTAAATTTTAATTACCCTGAAATCAGACATTTAGTATTTTTAATATTATCAACATCAACACCTTTATATATATAGTATTATATATATAGTTATAATGTGATATATATATATGAGAAAATCATCCTTACTAAATATATATATTATTAATTCATATTATTGTACATAAAATACACGTTTTTTTCTCCTGCTCAATATTATCAATATAACATCACTATTGGTAAACATGTAAAATTAGATGTGAAGCAGTTCATGGCATGATGTACTATTGCTCAAAACCTAATATTGATTTATAGACATAATATAAGTGTTTATATTTAACTACCATCATATATTAATTTTATTTGTAATAAATTAAGGAAATAAGTATGAGGTAGAACAAATAATCACTTGATGATATATCTATTTATATTATTTTAACATTTTTTAATCTCTACAGGCAACTATTTAAATCACTCAACAATTTACTGATAAAAGTTGTCAAGAAACACTCAAAAGATAAAATTGAAGATGTATTTTAAAATAATTATTAATTGTTTATATTGAAAAGATAGAATATAAGTTATTATAGATTTTTTAAGGGGCGCTAACAGAGTGCCAACAGTAGAAATGGAATTGAAATTGTGTATTTAGCTTATAAAATATCAAATTTAGTTTTTAATATAAAATCTGTGATACTTTTCTGTATTCTTAACATGTATAAGATGTAACGCATTGACTCTAGTTATGGATCGAATTTGATTATTTTACACAATATTATAGAGATACTATTTTGTATATATATAAAGCAAATAAAAAATAAAGTCTACTCATAGATAATTTAGTATAACTTTGCCGCAGGTGAAAATTGAGCAAATTCAAAAAAAGTCACCTCAATCAAATTTTTTTCCGTAACAAAATATTGAGTTGAAATTGGAAATTTATGTAATTAGATAATACAATTCAAGAAATTTTAAATTTTAGAATTTCAAAATTTGATGTGTGAAAATTTCATTAAAATGTTATATATAGAAGATACCAAATTAAAATTAGCAGAATTTCTTAAAATTTAAATTAATGAACACGTTAATTCTAATATAATATATTAATTTACTTTATTTGCAATGGCTAAATGCAGAAATAGTAAAGATGAGGGCAATACCTCTTCCCAAGAGTTGGAAAGAACTACACCATTTACATTTGAATCGTTATTTAGATTATTTTTAAATTATAGTAAAAGATATCGAAAGAAAAGCTGATCGATTGAACGTTAGCTCACATAATCATATTGTGATAGCCAATTTTTAATAAATAGTAGGCTATAATCAAATTATAAGTAGGTTGGAATCACATTTGGCTAACTTGATATAATAACCTTTTATAAGGAAGCAACATATCTCGGAGGCATTACAATCTCATAGTCACAAATATTTAAGACACTCTTTTAGTCACATAATTTTTGTCGATGTCCACTATAATTTCTCTAGATTATCAATTTAGGTGAATGCAATATAAAATTATCACACTTAGTTAGTTTTTTTTAAATAGCTAAGATAATTTTAATAATGACAAGATTTATATTTCTTTCTGTATTTAAAATATATTTTTCTCTTAAATGGTTATGCAAATCACTCTATTATCATCGTGAACACATCCAGGACGGACTGAGAATACGTATCACATTTTTTAACTATTGTATTAAAAAAAAAAGTATTCACACTCTGTTTTATATATTAAAGTAATAAAATTATTCTAAAAGATTAAAGTTTCGAGATCATTATAAGATTTAAATAAGTCACTCAAATAGAAACTATAAAACCGTTTTCAGGAATTAATTCAAAAGATTAAATATTTCAAACTCTAAGAAAATAATTTTCTTTGTTGGTTTTAACTTAACACAATGGACATCTAACTACTTCTAACTGAATTAGATTAATATTACTTCTATAATTGATAATTATAATTTAATAATCTTAATATACTCTATTATTTTAATTGAGAATTTAGATTAATTAACTAAGTAATTGATTAATTGAATTAGATTAAATCAAATTATATGATTTGGGATCTCCTATGTTATATTGAAGTTTAAGCATTGCGACATGAGTTACACACTTTGATTGGTGTAAATCAACTTGATTGTTGTAAAATTGTTGTTTAGTTTTGATTTCTTAAAACCATTTATCTCACTATTTATCATATTAATTTTGAATAAAAACATATATATTTAGATTGATGAAATATGATAGAATAAGTGGAATGATAAAATATGATAGAGTAAGTGGAGTACTATACTACTCCTCTGCACATTTTAATGATTATAATGTGGATAATAAATGAAACTGGTACTCTGAAAGGTTGCTATTAGAATTTATGATACACCTACCACTACTAGTACTAGTTAGTAGTATTGATTTAAGATAAGATTTACAAATGATTAGTAGTTTTAAATAACTATACAATTAAAAAAAAGATTTGTTTAAAAATATAATAAAATTTAATTTTAAAATAATATAGATATTTTTTATTTCAATATTTCATTTAATTTATATTATTGATAATTAAATATGAAATAATAATTGATTTGTTGTATTCGAAGAGGTGGTATCATCGTGTAGTAAAACTATTTAGACCTCACTTTTATTTTTTGTGCCGTAGAAAATATAATTGGTATAATTTGTTTTAAAGTCAAATTAAAAATTAAATATTTTTCGTCACAAATGAATTCTATCTTTATACTAATTAATTTTTAATTTATTAGTCAATGTAAAATTAATTCTTCATGAAATTTTATAGTAATAAACTATTAGAATTCAACTGTTTGTCTACCAAGTAATCGTCTGTTAATATCTTAGCCTCAAATTTATCTCATTATATCAGGACTATCTAAATAGAAGGAGACAGGAAATAATATGTATATAAAACTTTCAAAAGTAGAGATATTGGACCCGTAGAATGTGAAGCTATAACTGGATGGAGAAAATATATCTATCTGTTAAAGAAATAAAATGAATACAAGAAAGGCAACTTTAAGATAGATATTGAAAAGTGGGTTACAATTGCTTAGTATTAATAATACTTCTTTGTTTTAAAAAAAAGAAGAAGCTATTGAACACGTACTTCACAAATATTATAAATAAATAGAAAATAATAATTTTACTACTTTATTATTAAAAAATGTATATTATATTATTACCGTTAATAAAAAAATATTAAATTAATAATAACATAAATAATTGATAAATATTACAATTAAAGACAAAATTTAAATATTGAATAAATGAGTGATCAATTATGTTTAAGAGTATTATGTTTGAAAGTAAAATATTGATATTCATATCAATTAATATACTAATAATTTATTAAATATAATTGAATGTAACTCAAACAAGGTTTTTGCCCTATTTACAAAGACAACTAATTTCCACAAAATGGAAAACAAAATCTCAACCAGAAGAAGTAATAGGATACATTACAAATTTAAACTACATAAAAGCTAAGAAGAACGAGTGAAATATCACTCAGGTAAATGCAAGAGCACAGACACTCCAATGGAATTCATAATACACTTTCCCCTGCACAAAAGACAATAAACTCAGATGAACCTCAAATCCAAGCACACAAATCACAAGCAAAATTAAGCTTTGCTTGGTGAAGAGACAGAGTGTGAAGAAGAGAAGCAAGAGAGTTGTTTTACCTTATACACATTAATTCGAACAAATCCCCAAAGGAGATCGATCTTGAACCAGAAGGTGAATGAATAGAGCTTGAGAGAGAGAGAGAGAGATGAGGAAATCCGATAATGTAGGGCTCCATTCGATATTAGTAGTGTACTTTCATTTGCAAAGGGTAAATCAATCATTTTCATTTTTCTTTCTTTTGAGTACCTCAATTTGGGGAACTCAAAAAATACATATAAATGGTTTTTGAAGAATTATTTTTTAAATATTTCCCAAATGTCTTCATCCCAATTTTCTATAAAACTCCCAAACAAGGAGAGAGGCTAGCCATAAGCCTCCCCTTTCTCTCCAAAAACCTCTCAAACACAACCTAAGAGAACATCATCACAAGTACCTTAAAACTTTTTCAATTTTACTCACATTAATATCCTCTCCTATTATCAAATCGTGCTTTTTTGATGTGATCCAGCTTGTAGATGCTCGCCACGGATGAATCTGGATGAAAGAAATATTGTTTCAAAGCTCAACACTATGAATAGACTCCAAATCATATTCTTAATTAATACACATTACCTTATCAAGCTTATCCCTGACAACCTCACTGTTAATTCATGGAACGGGAGGGAAAATAGTCCTGTTTAGTGAAAACATGTATGTAAGATCAGGTAACAAAGTTTCCAAATTGGAAAATTAATTTCTGTTGTTTAAATTCGAAAACCTTTGAAAACAATATATGCCACCGAAATATATATGGTGATCGCGGACTAGTCGCTCTCTTCTTTAAGACGTTTTCGAGGCACTGTCCAAAATTGTGCAAGCAGGACTATCAACCACGATATTCCCCCCGGATAATAACAGCCAGATGTCACTGTATCGTAGCCTTCCTCTATATGCCAGTCGATTGACTGACTAACAAAGGACCACAAGATTAGTCTGTTAGGGTTTGAATGAATTCGAACATTGACATTGACTTAATACACACAACCCGAACCGACCCGGAGTCCGACGGGCGGCAGCACGCGCTGCGCGCGCGTGTGGTGGTCCGTTTGCTTGCGTTCTCCCTCCTTCACAAAAATTGCGGTGACCCCTTGCGGCCCAACCAATTGTGAAACTAACTCCGTATAAAGTCATAAATGAGTGTGTTCCCTCTAAGTGGGACTTCTCATTTTCTAATCACACATTAAAAGCCATCATAATGTCATTTTATTTTCATCATTTTTCCAACAATCCCCCACTTGAAATTTAAAAATAGATTCTTGAAATAGCGTCAACGCTTCTATAAGATTGTGCATAAACAAAGGTGTCTTCGACTTGAACCTTTGCATAGCAGTAGGATTCAAAGATCAACAAGAGTACCCGTAGTTTGAACTCTATCTCTGACATTCAAACCACACACAACCTTTCATTAGTGTATTCTCAAAAGCCCGTGCATTTAGGGCCCTGCACGTGTACCAGTCAGTGAACGTTCTCTAGGAATTCTGACACTCGAAATTCCATAGGAAGCGGCCCCCACTTCCACACATCACGTAGTGAGTCTATCAAGAGTACACCTGTTAGCACAGGTACCCCCTCCATATAGTAGTATAGATCTCATAAGAGTTGTCTATTGTTCATCCTTTTCGCTTCAGAATCATCTTCTCATTTAAAACATAGCTGTTCATCCATATCACTTAGACATGTTATTACCCATTGAACCTAAATTCTTGGATCTCCAGTCTTTAGGCCGGGTACCATCATAAGTGACTCATTATCGATAGGCATTAGTCCCATTCTTTGAGTATTTGGACTTTCTCGCTAGCTAATCCTTTCGTCAAAGGATCAACTAAATTTTCACAGTGCGTACTGATCCACAATAACAGCTCCATTCGAAAGTAATTCTCTAAACTGTGAGTGTGCTATACGTATTTGTCGTCTCTTACCGTTATAATAACGATTCTCAATTTTTGCAATAGTCGCGGTACTATCTCAGTGGATCAACACAGCTAGGTACGGCTTATCCCATGAAAGGATTTCTGCTAGCAAGCATCTCAACCACCTTGCTTCTTCACTAGGCATTAGCTAGAGCTATCATTTCAGACTCCATAGTGGACTGAGCCAATATTGTCTGTTTCTTCGATTTCCATGATACAGCACCACACGGCTATGCTGAAAAACATAGCCACTGGTTGCTTGAAGTCATCTGATAGGGTGTTTCAATCAGCATCACTGTATCCTTCAAGGCGACAGGAATCTTTGATCGTGTAATCCAAGAACTCATGGTCCTTTTAAGGTATCTCATGACTCTATCGATAGCTGCAATGCCTCCATACTAGGTCTACTAGTAACCTGCAAAACAATCCCACGACATAGGCAATGTCGGGTCTAGTACAATCAGTGGCATTACCTGAGGCTGCAATGAGCTCGCATATTTCAGTTGTCTAACCACTTCCCCAGAGTTCTTGAAAAGTGGTACACTGGATCATATGGTGTGTAAGAAGGTTTACAGTAAAGTAATCATATTTCTTTAGGATCTTTTCAATATGTAGATTGATCCAAAGAAAAATTCCCATTAATTATATAAAGTTGTCATAGATCTCTTCTGTTTTTGATATATTTATTAGAATTAGAATTGCCATATATATTTTTTTAAATTTATGATTGTTCAAATGTTGATATCACTCTAATTCAAGACCACTCATACTCATGTTGTTTAAATCTTAAAGTTTATAATCAGCTCTGTGGGCCGTGATAAAATACCATTGCAAAATATTTGCTGTCAAAATTTCAGCTCTTTAAAGTTAAATTAATTAATACACAATGGCAGTACAACTTTTGTATCATATTTATGTGTGAGCTCCTTCTGTCCCACAGCTAAGCTAATGATTCTAAATATAATAATAATAATAATAATAATAATAATAATAAAACTTCATAAATCCCTAACCACTAGTATAATAATAATTAATTTCATCTATGCCTTTATTTTATTGAAACGTTCATTGGACACAGTCTTCTCCTACACTTTGACCTTCTTCTTTTGTCAATTCAACATTCTCTTAACATATCTCCTTTCAGTATATAACAATTTGTCTGTATTAGGAATAAAGTAAGAGGAAAAAAATAAAAAGTACCTATTAATTAATATTTGGATACTAATGAAAAGTAAGGAGAAATATATTTAATCATTAACGATATATATTCTCAACCACTTTTTATTCCTTAATCATTAATGAAATATATTATCAAAAATTTACTAATTAATTCAAACTAAGTTTAAAATTCAGTTTTGTTTTAAATAGGAGTTGTTATTCCAAGGGTGTGATGATTATTATGATCATAGCATTATAATAATAATAAATATTATTATTTATTGTATTGTATGATTTCATTAATAATAGTTTAAGATAGGCAAATTTCCGATTTAGAAATTACTAACTGATTGAATTGACATGGAATATTATCTTACAAGTTCTTTAGACGAGACAAGAGATGAAGTGATGTCGGAAGACATGTGATATCTGATCAACATCTGCGTTGAATTTTAATGTTGTCCGGAAAAAAATAAAAGCGAAATATTAATTGAAGTTTCTCCATTTGGCATTATGTATTAATCGATGAAGTAGAAAAAATCTATAAATTAGAACCTAAGGAGCCACTTAGTGCATTTCATGTCAAAAAGATTGTATCATTAGTTCATTACATCAAGAAAATAAAAATTTAGTCTCAAAGTTTTAACAGATACTATTCTTAATATATATTATATATATATGTATATTTAAACTATCAATTTAAGTTATTTAAAATTAATTTTTAATAAACAACTAATTAATTAGTCTCTCCTTCTTAAGTATGTTTTGTTTTAGCATTTTAAAGACATCTCAATAAAAAATAATTATTGCAACAAGTTTTTTTTATTCAATTTAAGTTGCAAGGTTTCTCTATTTTATCTGCCTTCGAGATTAAATGAGAAAAAGTCAGAAATATGAAATTAAAAAGTAGGTGGGAATTAATAAGATCTGCTTTTCACATGGTGGAATTATAAGATTATAATTCAATTAATTCAAAAACTGAGGTACCGTAGAAAAAAAGAGGATTGAAATCTTTGAATCAATCTATATTTTTGTGCAATTCATATATCGTGTGCTAGTGTGTTTTTATTTTTTTATTGTTAGTATGTGAAAATTGTTTTCATTGTGACTTTAATTTGTGGTCTCGCTTGATTTGTTTACAATTATTATATGAAGAGGTAGTTCTCTTCATATTTTGGACACAAGTATAATTTGTTTATTGATTTTTGGACAAGTTGTTATTTAAATGAATGAAACTGAAGATTGTGCAACTTAAATTTGCAAAGGAGGTAAATTAGTTCATGATTTTGTATGATGTCAAGTAAAATTGATCATTTTGTATAACTTGGGTTGAGATTATCTAAGTACATAGTCAAATAAGTGCTTAATATTAGAAATTAAAATAATTTACTTAGTATACATAATCGTTTTATAAAAATTAATTATATATCGTTCGATTAATTGAGAGGACAATATTAGAAATATGAATTGCATTATGCCATTTGAACCAACTACAGAAAATAATAATTAATTAAGACAATAAAACATTTATACTATTTTAAATTTAATTTCAATTTTCACTTATATCTATTAATTTTTATTTTATTTATTTGGATATTTAAATTACATTTTTTACATTATTCTCTATTTAGTCGTGCGTGCGTGCGATTACTGTTGTTGTTTTGTTTATTTGCATTAGGGATTTGAAAAATTGATAACCCTTCTCTCATTCACAGTTAATGAAACATCCAAACTCATCACCTATGGATTTCATCTATATATATACATATATCATGCTCATTCTCATCATCCTCATTCTCATCCTCCTCATTCTTTCAAAAGTCCTCCGAATAAATGTCCTTCCCAACACCATTGTCTCGCCCAACACTGCCTCTTCCACCACATCCTCGCCCAACACCACCGCGCCGACCCCATCTTCCACCCATGTCACGTTTCAACACCCTGTCTGAACCATCACAGGCCAAAATGCCTTGTCACCTATTTTCATCTTCTACGGCGGTAGGTGGCATGTTAATGGCCGTGCTCATCTACTGCGCACGAAGAAGAGAAGCAACACCGGCAAGAGGTGGCAGCTGGGAGGAAAGCTCCAGCCCCTTGTTAGATTGGAGAAGGATACAAAAGGAACAAGGAAGAGATGATATTGTGACGGGAGGAGTGTCTGCAACGAGTTTATTGATTGTAATTATTATGAACAAGACATTTGTATAAAAATTACCCGCATTAAGTATAAGTTTGCAGACACTCCTCCATCACAATATCATCTCTTCCTTTTCCTTTTGTATCCTTCTCCAAATCTAACAATGGCTAAATTGGGGAAGATCAAACATCTTGTTGATAACCCTTTCTCCCATCCATTGATGAATAAACGTTCAGACTCAAACTTGTTCTCAGTTTCATCTCTATATATATTCTCATCCTCCTCAAACTCTCTTCTTGTTTTCTTTAGTTTGTATTCTGACAAGTCTTTATTTTCCCTGCTTCTCTAAGTAGTTAGTTTCCCTTCATTTCTGTTTTCTCTTCTAGTTTATTCTCTTAATATAAAAAGAGAGAACATTTTTCTCTTTATAATTTGAAGCAAGAGATTCTAATGAATAAAAAAAGTATTACTCACAAATGTTCTATTTGAATATGATCATTATTAACACTATAAGTATATTCTCACAAACCACTTGAGCTTCAATGGATTGTGACTCATGCTCAAGACAAGGTAGTTACTAGTAATAAATTCTAATAGCAACCTTTCTAGGTTACCGTTTCATTTATTAAAAACCCACATTAATAATCATTAAAATGTGCAGAGAGTCAGTATAGTACTACCACTTTACTCTATTCATATTTTATCATCCACTTATTCTATTCATATTTCATCAATCTAAACTATATGTTTTTATTCAAATTAATATGATAAAATAGTGGATAAAATGTTTTAATAAATCAAAACTAAACAACAAATTTTAAACAAACAATCAAATTGATTAACACATTCAAAGTGTTTAACTCATGTCGCAATGCTTAACTCAATAAACAATAAGAGAATCCCAAATTCATATTAATGTTGATTTAATCTAAATTCAAATTAATCAAAATTACTAGTTAATAATCTAAAATTCTCAATTAAATATTAGATTTATTAATGTTAATTATAAGTTCAATTATAAAAGTTATAATTTTAATCCTAATTCAGTTTAGAAGTAGTAGATGTCCAATTGTGTTAAGTTAAGCACAACAAGAAAATTAATTTCTTAGGTTGAAAATATTTAATCTTTTGAATTAATTTCGTACTTTATAGTTTTATTTTGAGTGACCTATTTTAAAATCTTATTAATGATTGGAAACATTTAGTCTGGATTTTCACAACAAAAACAAAACTCAAACTCAGATCTGGATTTTTTGTGTGATATTTTTTTACATTTACAATAAAACATAACAACATAAAAAAACACACTATCATAATTATTACGTATCCAATGATATTTTTCACACAAAATTTTAAATACTAAAATATGAAGAGGAAGAAGAGGAACATAAAAAAACATCATAATTATTCTGGATCCAATGATATTTTCACACAAATTTTAAATACTAAAATATGAAAAAGGAAGAAGCGGAAGCTACTTCCTCCACCGGAGCTACTTCCTCCACCGGAGCTTCCTCGCGCCGGAGCTTCCTCCCGCTGCACCTCTGTCGCCGGTGTTGCTCTCTTCTCGTTGCGCAGTAGATGAGCACAACCATTAACATGACCACTACCGCCGTAGAAGATGATAGGGCAAGCATTTTTGGCCTGTGATGGTTCAGATCAGGGTGTTGAAACGTGACATGATGGTGGAAGATGGGGTCGGCGGCGGTGGTGTTGGCGAGGCAGTGGGTGGAGAGGCGGTGTTGGGCGAGACAGTGGTGTTGGGAAAGGACATTTTCGGAGGACTGTGGAAGAATGAGGAGGATGAGAATGAGGATGATGAGAATGGCATGATATATAGTATATATATAGATGAAACCCAGAGGGTAGATGAGTTTGGATGTTCATGACTGATGATGAGAGAAGGGGTTATCAATTTTTCAAATCCCTAATGCAATTAAACAAAACAACAACAGTAATCGCACGCACACGCACGACAACTAGAGAAATAATGTAAAAAATGTAATTTAAATCCAAATCAAAATAAAATAAAATTAATAGATATATAAAGAAAATTGATTAAATGTAAAATAATATAAATGTTTTATTGTCTTAATTAATTATTATTTTTCTGTAGTGGTCTCAAATGCATAATGCAATTCATATTTCTATATTGTCTTCTGAATTAATGTATAATGTAATTTTTTTAAAACGATTACGTATATAAAAGTAAATATTATGTAATTTCTAATATTAAGCACTTATTTATTATGTACTTAGATAATCTCAACTCAAGTTAACCAAATGATCAATTTACTTGAACATCATACAAATCATGACCTATTTTACCTCCTTTGCAAATTTAAGTTGCACAATCTTCAGTTTCAATTCATTTAAATTAACTTTGTCCAAAAAAAATCAATTAAACAATTTACTTGTGTCCAAAATATGAAGAGAACTACTACTTCATAATAATAATTGTAAACAAATCCCAGCGAGACCACAAATAAAGTCACAATGAACAAGTTTCACATACTAACATAAAAAAATAAAAAAACACTAGCACAACGATATATGACTTGCACAAAAAATATAGATGATTCAAAATTTCAATCCTCTTTTTTTCTACGTACCTCAGTTTTTGAATTAATTGAATTTCATAATCTTATAATTCCACCATGTGAAAAGCAGATCTTATTAATTCCCACCTACTTTTTAATTTCATTTCTTGATCTTTTCTCATTTAATCTCGGAAGCAGATAAAAATAGAGAAACCTATGCAACTTAAAATTGAATAAAAAAACTTGTTGCAATAAAGTATTTTTATTGAAGTGTCTTAAAATTGTAAAGAAACATACTAAAGAAGGAGAGACTAATTAATTAGTTGTTATATTAAAAATTAATTTTAAATAACTTAGAATTGATAGTTTAAATATACACATATATATATATATATTATATATATATATAATATATATATATATATATATAATATTTTATATATTTATATATAGTATATATAGAATTAGTATCTGTTAAAACTTTTGAGACTAAATTTTAATTTTCTTGATGTAATGAACTAATGATACAATCTTTTACATGGAAATTGCACTAAGTGGATCCTTAGTTCTAAGTATAGATTTTTTCTACTATATATCGATTAATGACATATGCCAAATGGAGAAACTTTTCATTAATATTTCTTTATTTTTTTCCGACAACATTATAATAAACAACGCAGATGTTGATCAGAATCACATGTCTTCAGACATCACCTTCATCTCTTGTTCGTCTAAAGAACTTGTAAGATAATCTTCCATGTCAATTCAATCAGTTAGTAATTTCTAATCGGAAATTTTGCCTATCTTAAACTATTTATTAATGAAATCATAAATAAATCATATATTATTATTATTATTATTATTAATCGTATGATTCTAATAATCATCACCCCTTGGAATAACAACTCCTATTTAAAACAAAACTGAATTTTATAACTTAGTGTTGAATTAATTAGTAAATTTTTTTGATAATATATTCATTAATGATTAAGATAAAAAGTGGTTGAGAATATATTCGTTAATGATAAAATATATTTCTCCTACTTTTCATTAGTATCCAAATATTAATTAATAGATACTTTTTATTTTTGTCCTCTTACTTTATTCCCTAATACAGACAATTGTTATAACTGAAAAGAAGATATGTCTAAGAATGTTGATTGACAAAAGTAAGAAGGTCAAAGTGTAGGAGAAGACGTGTCCATGAACTTCAAATAAAATAAAGGCAAGATGAAATTAATTATATTATACTAGTGGTTAGGGATTTATGAATTATTATTATTATTTATTATTATTATTATTATTATTATATTATTATTATATATATTATTATTATTATTATTATTATTAAATTTAGAATCATTAGCTTAGCTGTGGGACAGAAGGAGCTTCACACATAAATATGATACAAAATTGTACTTGCCATTTGTGTATTAATTAATTTAACATTAAAAAGAGCTGAAATTTTGACACAAATATTTTGCAATGGTATTTTATTATGGGCCACAAAGTCCTGATATATAAATTTAGAATACTCACCACATGAAGTATGAGTGGTCTGAATTAGAGTGATATCAACATTGAACAACATAAATTAAAAAATATATATGGCAGATTCTAATTCTAATAATATACAAAAACGAAGAGATCTATTTGACAACTTTATATAATTTAATGCATATATAAAAATAAGGTCCAATCAGATGTCTCTATTTATTGAAATATAATTTTTTTCTTGGGATAGATTCTCATCTCTTATAGTGGTGAGTTCATTAAAAGTTGGTGAATTCAACTAAAGTAAATTAATTCTACAAAGTATTATTCATTTATATTTCTTTCATGTCAATTTGTATCTTAATTAAATTCTTTGTATCTCTAGGATGTTTTGCATCCGTTAGTTCTACAAAATAATAATATAAACCTAAAATAATTTAAAGTATTTTTTTTGTTTTCGGCATTAAAACAAAAATAGCTATAATTAAACTTGTCATAAATGTAATAACTTGTCACACATAGTCTGCATTTATAATTTTTTTTTATATATAGATCCTTAAATATAAGGTAAAATAATTAAAGAAACAATAAACATAAACATATTATATTTTGAATTAGATATCATTTGGTAATTATTCAATTAAAAACAATTTTGATACAAATCATTCAAATTACATAATTGATGAAAAAAATTTCAAGCATATTTAAACAAAAATTTATGTCACATTCTGTTCACGTTTAACTAAAATCAATCTTTGTTAAAATTAATTATCATTTCTATCAAATTAAAGACATGCTAAAAGTAATTTTTTAACTATAATTTAGCATTTTATAACTATTAAAAGTATGTTTATGCAAATTCCAATTGTAACAAAAGCAATTGAAATAAGATTATTAATTTTTAATATTTGCATCTATATTCATCAACAAAAATTCCAACTATCCAAAGCACAAGGATACTATCTAAAGCACAGGTAGTGAACTTGCAAACTTAATTGTATAAAACAAAAATTGTGATAATATTTTTTTTATTGAAGTAACACAAATAATGTGTTCGCAATATTTCAACTCATATATCCTTCCAATTGATTAAATATAATAAGATTTATCAACCCCAATTAGCCAAACCATTTGAACCATCATCCGCTAATAAGTCAGTCCATTAATGTGTTCAAGTTTTGATTGGATATTGTCAATATCCAATGGGTCCATTTTAAATTTGACATAAAATACATCAATTTAATTTAACTATTTTTTAATATTCTCTGTAATAAAGTATAAATAAAAATAACTATATAAAAATTAATATATTTTAATAATATAAAAAATTTTATACGATCAATTATTTATTCTCAGTGTTATATCCAATTAAATTTTAGATAAAATATATTACTTTTTATTATAGGAGTATATACTACTTTAATAGGATGTGTTATCGAAAATAAATAACAGTTGAAATTGCATACCCGTGTTAGTGACTTATATTGTAATACTTAGTGAGAGGATTGAAGAGGGATTGATTGATTGATTGGATATTGTAGGACTGAATTGGATGTAAATCCAGAAAAAAGTGGAAGATAAAAATTTAATGATGATATTGATCATCCAACATTAACAAAATTTTATCTAAATTATATATCATTTTACAATACAATTAAGTATAAATACCTTTTTTCTTTCTATTATGTTATTTTACTCTCTTTTTTTTTATTTCTTTTAATTTATATTTTTATATCATTCGATATTCTTATAATAATACTATAATTTTTATTTTTTATGCAAAATTAATAATATATTTTAATTTATATAGAATTGTCAAAGTGACATATTTGGAGAAGAGAAAGTAATTAATTAGTTGTGTAATTAAAATTTATATATATATATATATATAATTTATATTTAGAAATTCGGTCTGAGAAAAATTTAATGGATAATTAAATCAATTTAAAAAATAAATTAATTGGTTAATTATTAGCAACTTAATAATTAAAACGGAAAAAAAAAAAAAAAAACAAATTGAACAATCAACCAAATCTTTATCAATACATCAAAGTTTAATTGAGTTGCCTTTTTGCTCATTTTACCCAGGTCTGAGTTGGTCTGACTTGTAGCAATATTCATAACTGAAAGTATTGAATTATTTTTTTGAAATTGATTTTTGATTGATGAAAGATTACTCTAAGGTCTATCTGTTGGATTCATATTTATAAGATCAAGATGTTGGAAGTTATCAAAATGTAGATGGAAGAGTAAACAGTTTATTAAAATACACTTATTTTGATTAAGATATGCTCGATGGAGAGGTGCTTTAAGTTGAGTTGTCTATTCTGCTTCTATTGGTCAAAATAAGTACAACTTATCAATTCGTATGCTAGATGAATTTTGGTTCTATAGCTTTCTAATATAAAGCTTTATCATGAAACGGAATAATCGAGGGGGTAACTATATTTGCTGATATCTTTTGTAAATTTTTCTGATTGGGGATAAAAAGACAGTGCCTTTAATAGTCCACCAAACCATAACCATCATACATCATTTTCTCTATATTTTTTTCTCTTATATTTCCTTTGTCTCTTCCATGTCTTGCTCCGTCGTTACAATAGAACACTGATTAAACGAGTTCTTATTAGAAATTAAGATTGGGTGTTAATAGACAATGGAAAAGGAATGGTGCTGGTCCTTTATTTCTCTGGCAATTTTTGTACCATATGATATATAGTGGATCCTATATGGTAGCTGTGAGCTGTTGTTACTCTGTGGTGCTGTGACTACATTGTTTTCCCTTTAAATCAACCATGTAATCGGTAGTATTGAATAACAATGGTAACCTCTGGCTATGTTAGATGATTGTTTCTGGAGATGCTATTGAGTATTTGGCAAGTTAGTTTTCCAGAGGAAGATTGATTTAGTTGTGACTTTGATTGTCTAGGATTTTGCATTTAGGATTCTCATTATTTCCATATATTGAGAAGCAAATGGGATCTTTGATTTTGTTTGTGCTCTGTTAGAAACTATTGTTCCTCTCAATTCAGCTTTGATTTTTGCTTGGTATAGATGAATATAAGCTTCCGAATCAAGAAATCACTTACTCCTTGTGAGAAGCCACGAGGAACAAGACATAGGTGTATTTGGAAATTATGCTTCTTGGAAATTTCTATTCAAAATTGTCCTTATAGACTTGCTACCCGTGATACTTTTAATTAGTTTATTCCTTGTCAAATTGTGTGTATTTTTATTATCAGGTCCATTTCATGTAATTGAAAGGTGGAATAAATTTGAAGTTTTTTTTTCCTCTTGTAGGAGTTGTCAATCAATAAAAGCATTTATTTTATCATTGTGGTTCCATGATAGTTTTTTATTTTTATTTTTTATTTTTTGTGTTGAGTTTGCAACATATATAAATTTGGGGACTAACTTATATAATATATCACTGCTCCATTTTAATATGGCACAATTAGAGTAGCGTGTTTGCCCATGTTACTCATTTTAATGGGGTACAAATGGATACATAAAATGGAGAGCACAACAGACCCAAAAAAAAAGTGGTACAATTAGCATATTGATAGAGGTGTCAAATAAAAGCTAACCACAACATAATATAGGAGTTTGCCACCACATAGACAGAACCACCAAAATTGGGCTTTCATATTCTCTCTAAAGAGAATTACTGCATAACTAGAACCAAAATTAAACTATATTCATCTAGTACACAAATATAACCAACAAACCACTGCATAACAGAACGATCCAAGCTTCTTAAAAATAAAAAACAACCATCCAAATTAGGCTATCATACCTCTAGTGTTCTTGCCTATCTTGGAAAATGCTGCTTGAAGGAAACCAATTGTAACTGAAGATTCCCGCATGCAAAAGAAATTAATACTTGACCAAGCACGCATGTTTAAGTTTTAATCAGAGGTATATTTTAGTTATTTACATACCTGAATCAAATAATTATATAAGTTATTTCCTTGTAACATACTAGTAAATGGAATCGATGAAGTATTTAAACTCCAACCTAAGGAATGGTAATCTTATTAAATTAAACTTAATTGCAATTTTATTCTATCTATTTTTATTAGTTTACGAAATCGGTCTCATTATTTTATGATCTGATAGTTTTTGTCCATATCATGTTTTTTAAACTAAAAATGATGATATGACATGATTTAAATATGTGATATATGATACAATAATATAGAATGATTATAATCATAAATTCATAATATAACTCTTATAAAATTTAAATTTTAACTTCGAAATTTTTTATTTTTGAAATTTAATTATGACATGAATGACTAATGTATCTAGTGATATCTATATCTTGAAATCATATGTCACATCATTTAATATGCCTTTACGTCATTTTTAGTTTAAAAATCTAATTGAAGAACTAAACTGTCGAACTTTTAATAGATGATAATTTCATGTATTTGGATGAAACTATAAGAGATGAAAGACAATAAACTTTTAAATTATGTAAAAGAATGCTGTCAGTATGAAAATGAAATTATATGTAACTGAAAAAACTATAGAAAGTCAGATAAACTTTAAACCTCTAAAGGTGCACCAAAAGATGTATAGGAACATTAGAAGGCGAGCCATCTGTTTTTTTCTCTCTCTATGATAAAAAATATGATAACAAAATAATGAATCAACATATCCATCAAAAAGTATACTTTAAGATATCAACCAACTCAGTTTTATGTTGTTTTTCTTTTGATGTTGATCGTTTTCATTTTCTCGAAATGTCCTTTCTTGCAAGTATTAAGACATTGATTAGTTTTTTGCAAGTAGAGGATACAAATTGCAACCATACTCAGTATCATCATTTTGAGCCCAATTGTTTTCACTAGTTGTTGCATTGAATTCAAATGAGCACACTATTCCACTGTTGTACATTTTCTAAACAACTTTTAAACTTATTATCAGAAATTAAGATTGCTTAAATGTGAAGGTGCATTCTTAGATATATTCCATAAACTAACCGATGACTTGTAGCCATGGCTGCATCTTGATCTGTAAAGATTGTTTTTGGTTGTTTGTTTCTGCTGCTCTCTCAAAACCTGACATTCTTAAATAGCCTATTAAAACGAAACCGAAGTTTCTCACCGAATGAACAAAGCACAACAAACATGACATTTTGGCCGATGATGATTTACAACAACAAAAGAAACACAAATCGATTATAGGTTAGGTAGTACGTAAGTGGTATCAAAAACCACAACCATCTCCAACACAATCAATCATTAATCAACTTTCGATTTACCCATAATCTTCAAAAACATTGTTCATGATGTTCATTCTTGTCTTAAATTGCACACTATAGTACGAGCATGGACATCTTGTGCTCATACTTTTTTGGACTAAAGATTGGCCTCTTAGCGTTCAATTAATTTCATTTTTCACTTATGATTAGCAAGTTTATCAAATTCATCAATACTCTCCCAAAAATAACTCAAGAAATATATTAGTAAAAACAAATTAAACTCATCATTTAGACTATTAAATAGCTTAGGATATTTAATTTCTACTATCTCACAATAAATTATCTTAATCACTTTGGATTACAACTTAAATGATTTAGAGCATCAAGAAACCAACCTACAATGTGATATATTTTTTTTTCTTTCTAATCACTACTAGACCAAGAAGGAGTTTTATGATTATCCTGGACAACAGCAAAGCCCACATAGATACAACCCTCTCCATAAACTACTGTTGATTACTTCTCACAATCCATATGCTCCAACAATCAAATTAATTGATGACCAATTTTCTTTTAATCAAATCTCTAACACATCCATGTAAGATCATGAAGACCCAAGCCAAAATGATAACCTTTACTGAAATCACCAAGTTCACCATTTAAGACAAAATTAGCATAAACAAAAAAACAATAGTTATTCGCTGATGGGAAATTACAAGCAACTAAGTATAATAAACAACTCTAACAGAGCAATATGCAGCGGATAATCAATTTCCAAACTTGCAAGAAATCTGTGAGGAGCAATCAACAAATATCACAGCAACTAAAATTACACAATCACAAATGACGCAATAATTTTTAACGTGGAAAAATCCTCTCAATGTGATGAGTAAACGAACTAGGGGACCAAGCAGTAATATGAGCTCACTATGATCAAAATATGGTACAAGAGAGTTCTAATATGGCCAAATTCGTGCTCAGTAACAGCCAAAAACAGCAAGGTAACCAGCACATAAATCAAGCCAACACAATGAGAAAACAAACATGACTTGAGAACAAAGTTCAGCAAAACCAGAAAAACTGCTGCTGTCGAGTTCAATTTCCTCCCACCTCAGACCTTAGATCGACGATGCCAAACGGTTCAGAATGAAGTTATCCACGAGTTCACGAACCTGCTGTCCACATTTCAAGCCGATCCGACGGTGAACGAAGGAGATCGCGAATCTAGTGCAGTGCTCTGTGTTTTATGCGAAAATAGGGTTTGGCTCTTCTGCTCTCACTTTTCTCTTTGCCTTTCTCTCTCTGAATTCCAGCTCTTACAACTCCCTAATATGACCTCTCTCCACTTGGTTAAGTGAGAGACATGGACTGATGCACATATTGGGTCCTTTCCTCCACATAGGAAGGGAGCCAAAACGCAACATATTCACGTCACAACTATGTGGAGGTGACCCGCCAAATCCGGCGACTCAAACAAGTTTCAAACTTGCTTCTCGGTAATGCTTGGTCCATCTCATATCAGACAGTCATTATCATACGTGTATGAACCTTGGCCAATTCCAACAACAACATCAACAATAACATCAGTATCCAATGATACCTAACATCATGTGCTTTAGGACCTAGAAGAAAAGGTTGCAGTTCTTATCCCGATGAATTGCACTTTGACTATCACATAATAGCAAATACACTTATTTGAAACAAAAATCTCAAAGGCCTTGCAAGAATTTTCCTCAAGCCATAAATTCTTGCATGCTTCTGTAATGGCAATGGAATCTGCATCAGATAGGATGAGACAATGCAACACACCTCTGCAATCCTGGATTGCCATGGCGACAGCTCCCCTGCAAGCTTAATCAAGTAGCCTGAGGTAGACTTTCTAGAATCAATGTCTCCAGCCATATCAGAATAGTATATCCCACAAGAGTAGGCTTATCACCTCCAAACAAAGCATCAACTGGTAGTACCACGAAGATACCTCAAAATCCATTTCACAGCATTCCATGTTCTACCTGGATTAGACAGAATCTACTAACTGTACAACAACATGTGCAGTATCAGAGCTTGTACACACATTGCATACATTACTTACCACAGGCAGATGCATAAGGAACTCGTTGCATATCTGATTTTTCAGCTTCATTGGTAAGGATCTGACTAGTATCAATTTAAATGAGTAGAAGGAAAGGAGTACTTACATGCCTGTAGCATTTTCCATCTGGAACCTCTGTAACGACTCTTTCACAATAGTGTTCTGTGACAGCTCAAAGTTTCTTTCTTGTTCTGTACGCATGATTCTTAAAAAGAATCTGCTTAGCAGCTCTCATGTCTTTCATGGCAAATGACTCGCCCAATTGTGTTCTCAACCTGTTACTCATGGAAATATTTTTCTCAACAATAAGATGTCATCAACATACATAACAAGATAATGAAATCATTCATCAGCAAACTTTTTATAAAGATGCAGTGATCAGAAGTAGTCTTCCTGTAGCTTGCTCACACATAACGACTCAAACTATAGAGACTTTTCTGAGCCTACACAATAGACTTCTTTGAACGGGGCCTGCTTCAAGTACTCTTTCCTCAAATCACCATGAAGGAAAAGCAGTTTTTACATCATTGCTCTACTCCAAATCAAGAGTAGCAGCCAAACTCAACACAGTTCTAATGGATGACATCTTCACCACAGGAGAAATCTCATTGAAATCAACACCTTTCTCTGTCTGAACCTCTCACAACTAATCTGGCTTTATATCTTGGAGATGTAGAATTGCTTTCTTGCTTTCACTCTGAAAGATCCACACTGTTTTCCCAAAGCCTTCTTTCCTTAGGTAGTTTCAACCAAATCAAAAGTGTGATTATCATGCAAAGACTCATTTCATCTTGCATAGCATCCAGCCACTTCTTCTTTTCATCACTCCTCCATGGCTTCATCAATAACATTCAGGTTCGTCCTCCATCAGTCAAGGTAACATAGTCATCAGAAGGATACCTGGTGGATGGTTTCCTGCCTAGTAGACCTCCAAACTTGAGCTTGAGGTGGTTCAGGAGCATCACCAAGATCCTCTCTTGTGACATTGCATTTTCTTCTTCAGCATCATCATAGGAACATCAAATCATCTCCAACTGCTGATCACCAAATCACCATGTTGCTCATCATTCTGAACATTATTTTAGCAGTATCCAGATCATGTGTAGGCATCCGAACTGGATCAACATCAGACAAACCATTAATCAATCTCAAGTGTAGTCTTCTCCATCTTATCCAATGTCTTCAATGGTTTGGTCTGCCATGAACTTCACATCACGGCTTCTAACAGCTTTCTTCTCAACTGGATCAAAACAGCTTGTAGCCAAATTCATTACTGACCATAACCGATAAAGATCACTGTCTTGTCTTCGCATCCAACTTGGATCTCTCATCCTTTGGAACATGTACATATGCTTTGCAACCGAAGACACGCAAATGATCATACCTGACATTCTTGCCAAACCAAATCTTGTCTGGCACCTCAGCATTCAAAGCAGCTGCAGGACTCAAATTAATAACATGCACTGCCATGTACATGCTTCACCCAGAAATGCTTAGGCAACTTTGCTTCAGAAGCATACACCTAACTCTTTCAATCAACGTCCTTGTTCATTCTCTCTGCTAAACCATTCAGCTGAGGGGTTTTAGGAGGAGTCTTTTCATGTCTGATACCGTGCTGCTTGCAATAAACATCAAATGGTCCACAATACTCACCACCATTGTCAGTACGAAATGCATTTCAACTTCTTGCCTGACTGTCTCTCACCATAACATGGAACTCTTCTTGAATTTCTCCAGAACTTGGTCTTTTGTCTTCAAAGCATAGACCAAAGCTTTCTGACACAATCATCAATAAAGTAACAAAGTAAAGTGCACCACTAATTGACTTTACCTCAAACGGACCACAAACATCAAAATGCACCAATTCAAGCAACTCTGACTTCCTTGAGGAAGGATGTTTCTTGAAGGATACTCTAGTCTGCTTACCAGCCATGCAATGAGAACATTTCTCCAACTCTGGCACTCTTTAATCCCGGAAGTACATCCTTTTTAGCTAAACAATTCAGCCCCTTTTCACTGATATGACTAAGCCTGCGGTGCCACAAAGAAGCCTCCATCCATGGCATTCACACTGTCTTTAGCAAACAATGCTTTAGTCCAATACAGTTTATTATTTTCTCCCTCTGGCACCACAACTAAGTTACTCTGGTGAGTTTCCATTATCCTGAACCAAAGTGATATCATAACCACCATCATCAAGCATCTGACAGAGATCAAATTAAAGGAACATCTGGAGCATGTTTGACTCCTCTAAGCAACAACTGCACTCCCATGTTGGTCTGCAAACAAACATCACCAATACCAACTACCTTGGACACACCATCATTACCCATCTTCAACACTCCAAAGTCACCAGAAGTGTAAGATGTGAAGAACTCCCTTCCTTGGTGTAACATGCAGATTGTGCACCACTATCAATAATCCACATGCTCTCATCTGATACAAGATTTGACTGAGTCATAGTCACGGAGAATAATCAGTCATCACAAGTAGCATGTAAGAACACGGTCATCATCATCATGATTCTTATCTCTCTGCTTACTGTTATTGTTTTTGCTCTCCATTTTCCATATGAAACAGTTCCTCTGTATGTGCCCCATTTGTGACAATAATGCACTCCACTTCTTGTGTCTGGACTTGGACTTACTTCTGTTGTTCTCAATCTACTCGCACTTCTGTTATTCTGTCTATTCCCTTTCGGTTCCTTTATTTGACTTCGGCCCCTGTTCTAGTGACAAGTTACTCGGAATGGATGAAGTACCATTGTGCCTTCCTTCTACATCTCCTCATTAAGAACACTTCCCTTTACCACTTGCAAAGAGACAACACCACAGAAAGCTGAGTTTGTAATTGGAACCCGAAAAGTTCCCCAAGAATCTGGTAGAGTATTCAGGTAGCCATAGTCCAACACTTTCATCATCAAATTGCATCCATACCTGACAATTGATCTAGAGCCTTGAAGATCATGTTAAATGATCTGAAATAGAAAGTCCTGTTGTATCAAATTCATAAAGGAGTTAAGCATACAACTTTATTATTCCCTGATTTAAGAAGCATAACAAGATATAATCTTCTTCACAAGGATTCTGCTGTTCCTCATTAGCAAATGTGATTTAAACATTGTCTTCTACAGAATATTGCTGATAAACCACAGACTGCTGAGTTCAAAGTCATCTATCAGGTGCTTGGATTCTGGCTTTTTTCAGTAGCAAATCAAGGAAGATGCAAATTCTTCACAAATAACAGATCCTTCATTTTTTCCTTCCATAAGTGATAATTAGTGTCATTCAAACAAATCATTCTATTTGTATTTGCCTCCATCATTCAAACAAGTCAAACAGCCCCTTAACCAAAGAGCTCTGATGCCACTCTGATGGGAAATTCAACAACAAATATAATAACAACTCTAACAGAGCAATATGCAGCGGATAATCAATTTCCCAAATTTGCAAGAATCTGTGAGGAGCAATCAACAAATAATCACAGCAACTAAAATCACCATCACAAATGACACAATAATTTTTTTAACGTGGAAAAACCTTCTCAATGAGAAAAGAAAACAACCACGGGACCAAGCCAGTAATAAAGCTCCACTATGATCAAAATATGGGTACAAGAGAGTTTCTAATATGGCACAAATTCGTGCTCAGTAACCAGCCAAAAACAACAAGGTAACCAGCACAACAATCAGCCAAAACAATGAGAAAAACAAACATGAAATTGAGAACAAAGTTCAGCAAAAAACCAGAAA
>PGTU02013706.1:0-20083 GCA_002896215.2 Cicer echinospermum
AAAAGGATAAACAAAACTAATGATTTTAAATTAATTAATTAAAAAAAAAGGGTGTTACAATACTTACCCCCTTAAAATAGTTTCGTCCTCGAAACTAAGAGGTCTCTAAAAGGTATGGGTAAAGCTCTCTTATCTTCTCTTCCAACTCCCAAGTAGCATCCCCAGTCGTCTGGTTCCAAATAACCTTAACCAACGGAATTTCCTTTCCCCTCAAATGTTTGGTAGTTCTGTCGGCGATGCTTATCGGTGGGACCTCGAAGGTAAAATTCTCCTTCAATTGAATATCATCTGGCGCAATAATATGGGATGGATCTGCAATGTACTTCCTCAATTGGGATACATGGAACACATCATGTAAATTAGCTAAATTCGGTGGTAAAGCAATTTGATACGCCACTGGACCAACACGTCGAAGAATTTGGTATGGTCCAATAAACTTCGGAGTAAGCTTTTTAGACTTCAATGCCCTACCAACTCCAGTAGTAGGCGTCACTCTCAAGAATACATGTTCATCCTCCTGAAACTCCAAGGGTCTCCTATGTCGATCAGCATAACTCTTCTGCCTACTCTGTGCTGTTCTCATCCGCTCTTGGATCTGACGCACCTTCTCTGTAGTCTGTTGCACCAGCTCTGGCCCTACAAGTAAGTTTTCGCCATCCTGATACCAACACAAGGGAGTTTGACACTTGCGCCCATACAAAGCCTCGTACGGGGCCATACCGATGCTTGCATGATAGCTATTATTATAGGTAAATTCAACAAGAGGCAATAGATCATCCCAACTTCCTCTGTTATCTAATGTACAAGCTCTTAGCAAATCCTCTAATGTCTGAATAGTCCTTTCAGTTTGACCATCGGTTTGAGGGTGGTAGGCGGAACTCAATCTCAATTTAGTACCCAATGCCTCATGCAATGCTCCCCACAAACGAGAAGTGAACTTTGGATCTCTATCAGACACAATGCTAGATGGTATCCCGTGTAATCTAACAATTTCTGCAACGTAAATCTCTGCAAGCTTTGATACATTGTAAGTAGTCCTTACAGGTATGAAATGTGCGGATTTTGTGAGCCTGTCAATAATCACTCAAATGGAGTCAAATTTCTTATGAGTCTTAGGTAATGCCACCACAAAGTCCATAGATACGCTATCCCATTTCCACACTGGTACATCTAATGACTGCAACTATCCAACCGGTTTTTGGTGTTCGACCTTAGCCTTTTGGCAAGTCAGACAAGACGCCACATATTCCGCCACTTGTTTCTTCATTCCTGGCCACCAAAATCTTTGCTTCAAGTCTTTATACATATTTGTAGTACCAGGATGAATACTCAGTTTGCTCTTGTGGGCCTCATCCAAAATGGTTTTTCTCAACTCTGCATTATCCGGCACACAAATACGTTTATTACACCACAAAATGTTATCTGGATCCATTTCAAATTCGGGAGCCTTGCCGGTCTCAACCAATTTCCGTCTCCCCTGAATAGCCTCATCGATCACTTGAAGGACTTTTATCTCATTCATTAGTTTATTATCTACAACGGTCATTCCACATTGTACTTTTCCCGACAAAGAATCCATATTAAGATTCAAGTCGCGAAAATTCTCTAACAACTCTAATCCTTTCAATGTTATTGATGACAACTGGGCCCGCTTCCTACTCAAGGCATCAGCCACCACATTGGCTTTTCCTGGGTGATAGTGCAACGTGAACTCATAATCCTTGATGAACTCCATCCATCTCCGCTGTCGGATATTAAGCTCCTTCTGGTCGAACAAGTATTTCAAACTTTTATGGTCATTGTATACATCAAAGTTGCACCCATACAGATAGTGCCTCCAAATTTTTAGTGCAAAAACTATTGCAGCCAACTCCATGTCATGCGTGGGATAATGTTTCTCATGCACCTTCAACTGTCTTGAAGCATATGCTACCACCTGTTTGTTCTGCATAAGTACACAACCCAACCCTTGTAAAGAAGCATCACAATAAACTTCATATGGTTCTTCTGGTTGTGGTAACACCAACACCGGTGATGTAGTTAGCTTCTCTTTCATCATCTGAAAACTCCTCTCACATTCCTCCGTCCATGCATAAATATGATTCTTCCTTGTGAGTTGTGTCAACGGCGCTGCAATCTTGGCAAAATCCTCAATGAATCTTCTATAATATCCAGCCAAGCCCAGGAAACTTCTAATCTCTGTGACGGTCTGTGGTTGTTTCCATGCCACCACAGCCTCTACTTTAGTTGGGTCGACAGCGATACCTTCCTTTGAAATAACGTGTCCCAAGAATTTCACCTCCTCCAACCAGAATTCACATTTCCCCAAATTAGCATACAATCTCTTGTCCTTCAAGACTTGCAAAACTTGACGTAGGTGAACTTCATGTTCCTCCAGGCTCTTAGAATAAATCAATATGTCATCAATGAAGACCACTACAAATTTGTCTAAGAAGGGGTGAAATATACGATTCATGTAGTCCATGAAAATAGCTGGTGCGTTGGTGACACCAAAAGGCATCACCAAATACTCAAAGTGTCCATAGCGAGTTCTGAATGCAGTTTTAGGAATGTCTTCTTCCTTCACCCGAATCTAATGATACCCCGACTTCAAATCAATCTTAGAAAATATCATTGCTCCTTTGAGTTGGTCCATCAAGTCATCAATGTGTGGCAAGGGATACCTATTTTTGATGGTGACTTTGTTAAGTTGACGGTAATCGACACAGAGTCTAGACTTTCCATCCTTCTTCTTCACTAGGAGTACTGGTGCTCCCCAAGGTGAGACACTCGGTCGTATGAACTGTTTAGATAAAAGGTCCTCCAACTAATTTTTCAACTCTGACAATTCCGATGGAGACATTCTATATGGTGCAATAGATATAGGTCTTGTACCCGGAGTCACATCAATTGAGAATTCAATATCACGAACTGGGGGCAATCCTGGTACATCCGGCGGAAATACCTCTGGAAAATCTTCGACCACAAGTATCCCGTCTACCTCCACCTCTAGCTACGTACTGACTGAGTTGAGGGAAACACACTTCTGAACTCCCTCTTTCAAAGAGAAGTTCAATTTATTGGTATCGAGGAATCGAGAAACACCTAGGTATGGGAATATCACAGACTTACGAGCACAGTCAATAGAACATAATGGCTTGACAACCAATCCATCCAAGGATCACTCCCACATGCTTGAGGGGAATACAAATCAAATCAACGTTGAATCTCATATCAAACACAATCAACGGACATTTGCAAGCAAGCCATATTACATTTCACCGATTCGGTAGAAGGTAGGGTAACACCAAATAACGGCCAAAGTTAGTAACAGTAAGTTGGAGCGACCACTAATCCATGAAATGAATGAGTATGTTGCCCCGAATCATAAATTACATTAAGTGATTTTCCAGCAATTAAACACTCACCTTGGATTAAGTTCAGAGGAAGATGGAGTTTCCTCTCCATGATGTGGTAGACAACGTCCCTTCAGGTGGTGGCGTACAACATTTTCGTTGATATTGTTGCGGTTGTCAGCTCTATCTCTTTCGTTCAGGGCATTCATTGCAAATGGTTGGTTTCTGACAAATGTAACAAAAACTTGCTCTGAATTGCGACACATCAGATATCTTGTGTCCATCTCTGTTGTAGCGAAAACACTTAAAGGGTACGCCATGTTCTGCACTTGGAACTTTTACCTTGACCTTCCGTTTGAGGTCGAGAGTGATCTCTAGCATTATCCATGTCGGGCTATGTGTTATTTATGGCTTGTTAAATTCGGTCGTGATGCCTGCTTAGAGGCACAATTCACACTTTAAGGCCAAAATATGATTATGATATGATCGTTTGCACCCTGAGTCTGATGGTCCCCTACAAGACCCTATTCAGACGGCTCTGTTATAATCTGCTCCACTTTCTTGCATTTCTCCACTAGCTATTGATATTGGCATATCTCCAAGGGCCCCACTAACTCCTTAATTTCATACCTAAAGCCCGCTTTCAAACCTCTCGCACATGTATTCTTCATCTATCTGATTTAGGAAATAGCGGAAGTGCTTGCTAAGGACTCGAACTTTGCGCATATTCCACTATCGTGAGATTCCCTGGTACAACTTCAGAAATTGGGCCTCCTTCTCAGCCCTAGCACTTCGGGAAGTATTTTTCTAGGAACTTAATTCTTGAAGCCTCCATGTAGCTCTTCATGATTTGAAGCTCCATCATATTCTTCGCACCTCGCCATCAGTATTCAGCTCACCAATCATCAAATATGTTGCATACTCTACTTTCGCATGTCAGAGCAGTGTAAGATCTCGAAGATCTTCTCGATTCTTGCAGCCAAAGATCAGCCTTGTGGGGGTCGAAGCGGGGTTCAGTTCCCGTTTGAATTTAGGCGGATCTTGTCGACGAATTCATATCAATGCTCTTGGCTGCACTGGCTGCTCATCCCTCTGATCCCTCTGTGCATCTCGTTGAGCCTAGATCGCAGCTTGTTAGGCCATTGCTGCGGCCATAGCATTCATGGCTTGGATTGCTTCAGTCATGTCGTTTCTTCCTTGGGGAACCGATCGGTTTGTGCGACGAGCCATAACGCTTCCTAAAATTATCTAATTAGTAAAATATTATAACGTAATTTTAACTTTTGGGTAGTACGGAAGTCTTTTATTGAGCACTATATAGTAGGTTCGGGTTATACAGCAAGTCGTTCTTTGGAGGGGTTCCCAGGAAAGAGAGGTGGGTCAATGGACCACTTAATAACCAAGTCTTTCCTTAGCCAGAATCCCTCCAATACAACCTTTTTGTATTATCCTTCCCTTCTATTTTGGGGATCATACAATTATACATAATATAGGGTTTAGAATATTGTCTTTAATTAAATACATTTAGATCACATGATGAAAGCTCAACAGTTACTTTGTAATTTAGATTGAAATAATTTTAAATCGTGGTAATAAACTCATAATTCACAATATCATACAACCATAAATGTTTATCGCTTGATTGAAATTATTTCTAATCGTAGGATCAAGAATTTAAAACATATTTTTCATCATAATTATTCAATTAAATTAGACAATTAAATTCACATAATTGAAATTTAAGTCATTAATGACATAAAATAGTTAGAAAATCAAGCCCTTAGTACAAAAAGAAGTAGAGAGTTTAAAATTAAAAATAAAACAATCATACGATGAATAAGTAAAATCATAAAGATTATAAAATGTAACAACTTAAATAAAATGTAAAAGACAACGCCAATAAAAGCATGCAAGTAGTTATAGAGATTTCAAATTTGAAAAATTTAAATAACACAATTAAACCAAATATTTAAAACATATATTTAATAGCAAAATCATGGAGGTTATACAATTGATGACACATAATAGAAATTTAAGTAAAATTTAATAATTAGAAAACCAAGCAATTAACATATTTAATGACACTTAATAAGAATTTAAGTAATTTTTAAAATTCAAATTCAAGAAAGTTACACAATTAATAACTTAATAAAAGTTTAAGTAATTAATAGAATTCAATTTCAAGAAGGTTACATAATCAATGACACATAATAGAAATTTAAATAATTAGTAAAACTCAAATAATTAGAAAATTATACAATTAACATGAATAACATATCACAAGAAAAAAAAACATGCGACATACATGAAGCGTCCCATCCCACCAATGTCCGAGAATTAGTGCTCTGATACCACAATGTAACGCCCCGGATTTTGATCCAAGACATTACTTAAAAATATTTATTTTCTTTCAAAAACGGCTTAAATTTTTTTTTAAAGTAGTTCATCATATAATAAATAAAATTTATCTAGTAAATAGTTTGATTCCATTTTAAAAAAAAAATATCACAATGCGATTTATCGGATATTATTATTTGTAAAGACAATTTACTAATTGTAGAAAATGTTCGCTTAAAAATAGAATAATTCAAGTTTTTTCCTAGCAGAAGGACCCCGCCTCCGCTTTCTATTTAAAATCAGAGATGAAAATAAATAAACTTAAAAATGTATCCAACGGTTTATCACTACAAAACATTTATTATTATATATTTTATTAAAGTTACCCCTTCCACGCGCGTGCGCCAAACGACATCATTCAGCAAAACCCTTCAAGATTCGTTAGTACCCTAAATGTTGGTGAAGGGGTCCGTTCATCCCACGACAAAATTAGACCAAATAATAAGTTAACAACCATAAATATTAAATATAAAATTCTTTTTGTAATAAAGATTTAGAGGAAAACTGATTTATAATTCATAAGGTGTATCAAAAATTATAAAATATATCTTAACAACAATTAGTAACTCACCTTAGATCAATAATTATATTAAAATAACAATGGCAATAAAATGTATGCAATATTGCATGTCCTAAACATAACATGATCGGATATAGCCAGCCACTAAGGCGTCCACACAGAAGTCACCCATACCAATGGGGAAATTAAACCAGCCACTAAGGGCGTCCACAAAGATGCATAATGGTATGTCATGAACAATGTAATGAATGTTCGAAATGTACAAGTCACTAGCCACTTAGCACCACAAAGAAATCATACATAAATAACCAGCCACTTAGGCACCACAAAGAAACTATTCAGTAATGCATTCAAAAATCGATTTCTCATATCGTTAAATGAAAAAATAAAATTCTCATCAATGTCATCAAGGCACATATATTGTTCATACAAAAGTCAACTTTTAAAATTAGAATTACTCAAGATCAAGGATTAAATTTAATACATCATAGTAAACATGTTAATGACTACATCATTATAAAAATTATTAACTTTATATTAAGTACTCTAAAATGTGATCTGGCATTTGAACGTTTCCACAAACTAAACATATTTGATGAAGGTATGTTAATAAAATATAAATTCTACAATTAATTCATCAAATAAGAGAGGTATTTACTCAAAAGAAACAATCACAGCATGATAATTAAATCTCTTTACGACGAAATAAAATTGACATTTTTCTTTAATACATCCAGACATCATATCAATACTCTTATGAATCGCTAATTTAATTATCTAACCTAAATCTGCATGTGAAATAAGCCCTTACCTTGGACGCTTCTTCCACGTACCACTATATAGCCCTCGAATCTCACCAAGATGAATAAAGTGTATAGCTCCGATCAAAAAGCTAGGGAATGTAAGGATGGTTGTTTGGTGGCTTAGAAATATTTGAGATAAATGTAGTGTCCGTAATGCGTGTGAGTGATTATGACTTATTTTCCTCTACTGTAAGTTTAATCGTGTCCTTAAGAAGGAGAGTGTGTGTGACTAATAAATGACGGCATAAAGCTGATCAAGAGAGAATGAATAATTCTCTTCATTGAGTTTAATTGCACACTGATGATAAGGAATTAAATTGGAATATGTCAATTCAATACCAACCGTTAATAATTATATTGCTTCATGTATTTGTTCTTGCTAGTTACACATTTGAATGGACACAATATAAATTAAATTTTATAAAATATGGTTATAAAAATAGTAGTGTGAGTGATTAAATTTGACTTAGTCAAAATTGGCTTGGTCATTGTTCACTCTAAGACAAATATTTCTACGAGTTTTAATTAGTCAATAATAAAAATCCCAATAATAAATTATTTAATATGAAAATACTTTATCAAATAATTAAACATTCAAAGAATAATTATCTTACTATCGTCACACTAAATTAATAAAAAGGATAAACAAAACTAATGATTTTAAATTAATTAATTAAAAAAAAAAGGGTGTTACAATATTATATGTAATTTATTGGATTAATATGAAAAATGTTTTACCGTTTTGCTAGTGGAAATGATATCTCTCTAGTGCAATGAGGGGCAATGAACGACATGCGATACCATACCCAAGATTGAAGGAGCAATGTACATCCACCCATACATGCATAAGACGGTGCAGTTGAACGACACATTTGTCTGTATAAAGTTTGCCATAACACGCTGAAGCCCCAACTATATAGTCGAAACTCGTTGAATATGTTTTAATAGGGGAAGATACATCAAATGAACTCTATTGCAAGATTGTGGTCAAGGATTACCAAACCTCAAATCAAGCGTAATAGGTACCTCTACTATGTTGTTGTACTGCTCAGCTCTGCATTATTCGGAAACATGAACAATGTGTCTTTTAACCATTTCAGTTTGACGAATTGGCCCACCATTTGATTCTTTTACCATTCTCTTTTTATTATTTTTTATTTGGTTTTTAAATGAGGGGTTATTTTTGTCATGGATTAAAAAAAGCATTTTTTTTTTGTGGTAGACTAATCTATAGTACTTTATTATTGTAAGGAGATCAAAATGTACTGGAATTTATATATTACTTAGTATAAGTTAAAACATCTTATAGATAGTGTCGTTTTCGTAATTAAATAAAATAATAAAAAATTCTACACAGATCATTCAAATTGCTGTATTATATAATGAAGTTTTTAAATTATATAAACTTTAAACGAAACACATTTATTTAACATTCTGTTAATGTGATAAATTATTATCACAACAATGATTTATGTACTACCTTAAAATTTTTTTGACAATGAATCCTTAATTTTATAAATTTATTCAACACTTTATTTATTATTATCTTTCATCTCTTATTATATCATGAATGTACTGCATTTATCGTATAATTCTTTTTTTTATCTTTTTCTCTTTTAAGGTATATACACTTTATGGAATATACACCAAATATTTTTTTTAAACTTAAATATATTTAAGTTTATTTATTTTTTATCAAATATTTATTTTGGTCTTTTATCATTTTTTTAATTTACTTTTATCTTTTGTTTTTTATAAATAATAAATGTATAATTCCAATCATGAACTATTGAAGTCTAATATTATACAAAATATATTTATTTCACAACAGGTAAGAAATCTTTTTCCAAATGCAAATCTATAATTGATATTTTTAAAAAATAATATTATAGTAGACACGTATTGGTTATTTTTAAAAGAGATTTCAATAGTAAAATGATGACATTTAATTGTTATATGTAATTATAAAAAAATGAATAAAAATATATTAATAATAAAACTAAAAAATAAATTAATAAAATAAATATTAAATAAAAAATAAATATCCAAAATATATATTTAAGTTTTTTTCCTATTATTATTGACCGTGAATAGAGCATCTCATTTAAATTTATATTCATATTACCCACTTAGAGCAATGTTCCAAAGAAAAAACGAAACGCAATACCATCCCCATTTCCAATTTCCATTTCCTCGATAAACAGAATGCCAATCTCATATTCACTCTCACTCTCATCATCCATTCTCCCAAACCCAAACCTCCGTCCAATCCAATTCCGAACCCAAAACAACCGCCATTTCCCGAACCTCAGAATCCGAAGCTCCAACCTAACCACCCACACCTTACAGTTTCTAAAACCGTACCTAATATCACAGCACAAACAATCCTCTCCGGTTGGCTCTGCAGCGCTATCTCCGCCTACTCACTCTCTAAACCTTCTCTCGAAATTCTCGCATCACACCGCCACCAAGTCGACGCCACACAGGGATTCGCGCTCGGAGGTTTTGGTTATTGTTCGTTGATTGCAAATTACGTGCAGCATGCGCTTCTATGGAAGCTTCACCAACCGCAGTTTACGATGTTCGTGTTCACAGTTTTCGATCGGTTGTGGCAAAAGAGAGAACTGGTTTTTTCGAAGCAAAACGCGCGTTCGAGCGTGTGATATTGCTTATTCGAATCAGCTGAAGCTTCTGATCTTGCACTACCTTATACGGCTCTTCTTAATGTGAGTATTATTATTATTTTTTTAACAACATTAATGTCCAATCCATTTTACATTAGCTCCATAAACTTGTGGTAAAGGGGCTTTTAGGGTTTTTCTTCGTGTTCTCTCTTCTCTCTCTCTCTCTCTCTCATTTATTTCCATTTTTATATTTTTTTCGCTACAACTGGTAAGTCATAGGGAGATTTAATTTGTATGAATTGTCAAACTATAAAAATTCTTTTTTTTTCTCTTCATAAACTAAAAATAATTCTAACATGCTTCTATTATATCAAATTATATATCATATCCTAGAGCAGCTTGGACGAAAGGGGGGCTTGCAGGTGGAATGTCTCCAATTTTATTTAATGTATATTTATTAATATTTTAGTCTTTGACTGGTGTATTCATTAGTTAATTAATTTATTAAATGTGTATTATAGTCATAAAACAATAAAAAATAGATTTGATGATTTGTTTTAATTTTAATATATTCAATATATAGTGGTAGCACCTGGTAATTTAAAATTAAAAATGATTTTTTATTTTATATATATATTTTGAGTTTTTTGCCTAGCCTTTTGAATATTAATTTTCTGATCCGCAGCTGATTAGCTTAACAGAGGTCCTAGATTCTCATAAAAAGAATTAATCTCTACACATTATAGCAACTTTGTAGTTATTATTAAAATTAATTTTTTTAATATTATTTTCATGAAATAGCTTTCTAAGCAAAAATTATAAGTATTAGTCAAAATCATAAGTATAGGTTTTACTAGTAACCCACAAATATTTTCAAAATAAATGAAGCAAACACGTTAGTTTCTGAGAATAATAAATATTTCATCTAATTCCTTTTTTTAAATATCAGTCCAATTAATCTTTTGGTGGTTGAATTAAATATTAAGAAAGACTAATATAGTTAATATTTGAAATTTTGGGGATTAAAATATGTTTGCATTCTAAAATTAAAGTGACCTACCAATAAAAAGATTAGTAAAATTTTTTAGAGTTTAATTATATAATATTTTCTTTCCCAGTTACAAGTCACAAACTGTGAGTTGATGATTTGTTTGGTAAAACATTGAGGGTGGCGGATAAACTAGTTGGTAGAGTACTATGCGGATAAACTAATGGATTGATTATGTGTTTGATAAAATTTAAGTTGAATCTATATAATAAATAAATGACATAAAAAATATTTTTTTATTAATATTTTTTTTACTTAAAAGTAGCGTTCAAAAAACACTATATAGCTCTAAAAATGTTATAAACTCGTGATAGAAGATTAATTACCCCAGAAAATATACTGTGTTAGAATACTAAATATGGTTATCTGGGCAAAGCGCAAACTTAATTGTACTTTGTGAAGTGTGTGTGGGTCATGAGAAAGTATTCGCACATGTCCATGTTTTCTCAGTTGATTCCTAAACTTTACCTAATATGAGAGTATGTGTTTAAAATTAGGGGATTGATTGGTGAGGATTAAAAACATATCTCCTTTCTGTTTCTGCTTGTTGTTTTGAGAACATTGCAGCAATAATCCTTTTATGTTGTAGTATTTATTTGCATGAATTTTTACTTTTTAGTTCATAGCTTGGTCACTTTATATCTGTTTTTTTAATTATTGGGCCTTGTTTCTGACAGATCATAGTACATAGTACTCACTGCAATTGTCTGCAATGATAATGATATGTTGGCTTAAGTCTGCCTTTCTTGATTACAGCCGGTTAGTCCAGAGGATTAGGCTTTTTCTTACTGCTAGATTGGTCTTTCAGCAGGGTATATTAAATAGCCCATGATTTTGCAAATTGCAGGTTATTCTTGTATGGTTCTAGTTGTTGCCTTTCTTGGTCAAGAAACTTGGCAAGATATTAAAGTCACATATTAGCATTGCTGCTCTCTCAGCATATCGTAATGAGGTAAAACATGAAATGTTGCGGTGCTCCTTCTTCATTGTACTTCAAAACATCTTGGAACTTGCATTATTGCACAGTTTGTTAATCTTGTCTACATTATTTGTTTTTTTTTCCTAAAAATTGATGCGCTCCGATTCTCTTTGTGAAACTGAACAATGCAGAGTTGCTTGAGGTGCCAGTTTAAGAAATAGCCCTGACGGACTATTCTGCAAGCTGAACAGAAAGGATGAAAGCACTCATCCCGCAGTTATACAAGCTATTTATTTTTGGAGTCTTTCCCCTACTTTGTGCATGTTCAGTGATTGATTTCAAGAGGCTCATTTGATCGCCGTAGCTTGGTTTCTTTCGTGACTTCATTGCCTTTTCTTGATTGAGCCTATTCAGGTATTGTTATCTGGTTCAGCTTTTTCAGGAGCTGTCTTTGTATCAATCTGAAAATAGATATCACGCAGATATAGAAAAGCTTACAATGAATGGAGAGAGAGAACCAGCTATTGAACGCTTGTTTGCTATGATAGGTTCAAAAATAAGGTAAATGACCACATGCTTAACAGACCTATATTGACATTGGATTGCATATGCTTGTTAATTTTCTTTGTCTTTTCCTTTTTCATTTTATTTTAGTTTGACCGAATATTTTTTGTTTGAATTGATGAAGTTTTGATATAAGAACAAACTAGATGGTTGTGGAGCGTATAGTATGCTGTTCTGCTATTTTAAAAATTCTGTCAAGGCTAACTAGTTGAAGTGCAATAATATATCAATTTTCTAATGAATAGATGGTTGAGAAGGATGTATTGGATTGGACCATGTTATGGGGACTCAACTCTGTGATGTCTCCTTTAATATAATAATGACTTGGCTCTTATCTTAAATGGTTTGGAATCTTCACTTGGAGCGGAGAGATAGTCGCGATTGTTGGTCCATCCGGGGGAGGGAAACAACGCTTTCAACTTTTGCTTCGGCTATATGATTCCTACATTGGTGAGTGATTTAAAATAAAGATGAATACTTAATTTTATCATATGTTGCTAGCATGGAGATAGTGATTATCTACAATACATTTTTTATACCAACTGGTTTTAACTGTTACACTCACATGTATCTTTTCTTATCAATAGCTTTTATTATATTCTTATACCTGCGGTTCTATACTGATTATAACAAAACAATTCAACATTCGTGTGCAGAGTTTACGAAGACATGTTGGTGTAGTTTCTCAGATATAGTACAGTTTTGTATTGCATCAATGTTAATTTGTCTGATATTTTTATATTTGGGCTCTTGATTGCTAGCAATAGCATGAATAGTTATTTTTTCTACTGGTAACTGGTTTGACTTTGGTAAATTTAAACTTCATGCTAGTTTCCCCTGTTACTCTAGCAGTGTTTACTTCAATCTAAACAATACTAATGTTTTTATATGTACTGCAGACACTTTTTCAGGTACAGTTGCTGAAAACATTGGTTATAAGGATCTGACAACCAAAAATTGACATGAAGAGGTGAAGCGTGTAGCTCAATCTGCTTATGCAGACGAGTTTAATTAAAAACTCCCTGAAGGTTATGAAACCATATTGGACCAAGGGGATCAACTTAAGTGAGGCAGAGCAAAGGAAATTTTCAAATTCGAATTTCATTCTGTTCTATAAATCATGAAAGAAAGGTAATTTGGTTTTCTGTTCGAAAGTGCATTTGGAAGTATGATTAATGTAACAAACAAATTTGATGCTCCAGATATTTATGTAATACCATTAAATTTGATCTGTGAATTCTTTTCTCAAATTAGTACAGGCTGGCTATCGAAGGCTTTCTATCAAAATCTTCTATATTACTTCTGATGAGGGCACTTCTGCCTAGATAGTAGATCTGAGTTATTAGTGAGACAAGCTGTGGAGCGTTTAATGGAAATCGCACGGTACAGAAACTAGTCTTTTTTGGTTCTTCACATGTACATGTAACATTTTTTTGCTTAATATCCATTTTACCTGCACGTGCCAACAGAAACTTAGGCATCACCATCAGCTAGCTAATACTTTTTGTGCATGCTGTTTATCTAATTCCCATTTTTTGGTGAAGTTTCTCTATTTCTTTGATGCATTCAGATCCTAGTTTGTATCACAGGACCACGTAATGTTGGGTTTAGCATCGAGTTTCCAGAGCTACTTTGCCATTTGATTATTTTTGCATCTCATTTTGTTGCTTGTAGCTTACTGAGACTTTAAGTAATTCATATAGTTTTGCACTCTGTTGTTAATTTGTATACCCTTAATTCTCCTATGAAGCTTCAAACATTCTTCCTATGTTCATAGGTGCTTGTGATCTCCATCGCTTGCAAACCGTTATGATGGCTAAACGAATATTTCTTTTGGAATATGGAAGCTAGAAGAGCTGCCTCATCAACTATGTTGAACGGTGACATGATTCATTGCTATCATCTGCAGGGGAAGGATTCTCTCCATTGACATATGGTCATGTGAATCTAGACCCTTAAAAATAAGGTCTGGAGGGTTCTATAATCAGAAAAAGGAGATTAATAAGTGTTTGATGGTGAGATTGTTCGATGGAGAAAAACACGATAGATTTCATAGAGGAATTCATTCTCATCTGGGCGTCTTTTTGAATATGTTTTACACCAGTGAATTCATTTGTTTGCATATATTAGAGGCCGATAGTATAAATATTCACATATAGTTTCAAAACTATGTACAGTCTTCTCTGTGCATGTGATTATGTAATGTATCAGACCCTTCGTTCCATTTTTCTTCTTGTATTTGGAAATCTGTTGTACATTTTCTTTATCATGTAATATTTCCGCAAGTGTCATGTTCTTTTAATTATATTTCCTTAATTCCTGCAACTTTCCAATTGCTTATATTTATCCCTAATTTCATACCCAACAGTTGAGGTAAAATTCATAAGGTTTGGAAGTTGGCAGCCTGATACTAAATCAAGTGAGAAAGGATATGTTTGATTATTATGAGTTTGAATGACAGAATCATTATATAACACCATGATTATAGCAAAAAGTACACTTTAGAATTTCAACAAATACAATGTCATTGTGATTTCGACAAACTTATCAACTATCTAAACATACACTTAATGTAATACAAGGTTGAAGAAATTAGTATAACATTTAGCTTTTGTTCACAACCGAAGAAACTTAGTATAATTCTCTAAAGGAAAAGAACCAGTATAAAGTTATGTACCTAACACTAAGATATGATCATAGGGTCATTTTGAGAAATATACCAGGACAAGACTATCATGCATAAATAGTATTTAAGATAATGAGGGTGCATAGTGAAAAATGTATACGATTACATTAAAAAAAACATATTAATAGTATGAGGTGGTGGGGACTTATTTGAGAACCCAAACAGAAGTATGGGAACTTATAATCAAGGTTAACAAATTAGAAGAGAATATATTCTATAAATGATGTGTTGAGGAATGTAGGATATATTTCTCTTTTTAATTCTTGTTATGGCAAATGCTGCTCCTACAAAGCACAACTATGCTGAATTATGATTGCTGATTTTAGTTTTCAAACATTCATTCTTTTCTAAATTTCTTTTTCTTCTGTTTGGCTTGGCAGATTGGCTCCTTCAATTCAATATTAACGCACCATGGACCAGAACAAAAAAAAAGGTATATATTATTAGTTCTTCAAATTCCATCTAAATAAAAATAAAATTAAAAAATGCATGCAGGTTACGCTTAATTTCTTGGTGCAGCAACTCAGAAGATATAGGATCAAGTGAACCTGAGTATTATTTCCCAGGATTCATTCCCCAGCAAGATCTGCTGATGGAAACGTTGGTCTGAGTTTTCAGCTGGGCTTGCCATATTTTCTTCAGCTTTCAAACATGAACTGTAATTAACTATCGTGGGAAGAAAGACAAAGAATAGATACTATACTCAAAACATTAAAAAAAGGTGTTAGCTTTCAAATTGACACGTGCTAGTGTTCCGAATTATGAGGTTTGTTATAGTTTCTTTCTGTTCTTCAATTTGCCGAATACTTGTTCAGACTTGCCAACTTTCGGTATATGTATATTACTCTTCTATAAAAATAAATAAACCAAATAGAAAACATGTGTATTAACATATCAGATATTTAAGTGGCAATTTGGTGCAAGTTGAACGCAAATTCTACACATTTACTTACGCACAGTCTTAAGAACATATTCACTGGTGCTATTAGAGTCTATTTCTCTATTCCATAGAAGACCCTTAAATATGTGAGGGATCAACTTTTCTCTTCACACATCAAAATTTTCCTTATTTTTTAATAAATAGGATATATATTATAATATATATAATTTATATAGGATAAGTAAATAGTTTATCACTATTAGATATTAGTAATGTTTGACTTTTGATATAATTGATCAGATTTATCAATTGTGTAAAAAATAACACTAAAAGTACATATAAATTAACTCATATAGATATATTATTTGTTTCACATAATATAATAATATTAATAAGTCTTAATCTTACTTAATTGACAATATATATTATTAATAAAATATTATGTGATGGATCGAATACATAATTTCGACATTGTATATGAGTTTCTGATAGTAATTATATAATTTATCTATTAAAAGCAATATATAATCATATCTTAATAATAGCATTAAAAAATTCAATAGATAAATTTTGGTCGATGGAAATTGTTTTACTCGTGAGTTATCTGTTTGTTTCGCTATTTTTTTTAGTGTATTATTTTTTTTAAGTCAAATTCTCATGACCAATATTTTTTTTTTTTTGCATACAAGTTCAATTATTTATTTTTATTTATTATTAATAAATAAATTATTGTTAATTTAATAAATAAAAATAATTAAAAAAACGATAATCAATGTTAATAAAATTAATTTAAAATATATCTAATATAAAAAAATATGACGATTAAATAGATGTGTCAAAACAAATAATGTAGTATATTGTTTTAACAGTTTCCTCTTAATTTATAATTTTATTATATTTTGTTAACAATCTTTTCTATTTTTGTTTATCACAACTATTTTTTTATATAACTTTGAATTGTGAGAAAATAAGAGAAAGTAAGAGAAGTTGCAACGAGATTGTAATTTTTCTATAAATAGAATAGAAGGGAAATGTTAATACAACTATTTTAATATTTATTTATTAAATATATTTGTTTAATATTTAATATAATTTTTTTATTATTTTAATTATTTTTTATTTATTAAATAACAACATTTTTTATTATAAAGAAAATAAATAACTATAGATGATCGGCATCAATTTTCTATTGAAAACGAATTATCTTCTAAATTTTCTAAAGTTTTAAATTAAAAAAGAAACAAAATAATATCCTAATTTAAAATTTGCCAGGACCGATTGTACAATAATTGGAGTTTTGCGAGAAATGTCTTTGAAATTTATTGTCAATTTCACCGTTGCAACAAAGTCTACGTATACACATATTCATTTTCATTATCTTACACTTTAATTTCTCACTTTTTTTATTATCATAATTTCCACCCGCATAAATTTTTTTGTTTATCTTTTTTTTTGTCAAATAACTTTTTAAATTGAGTTATTCACACAAAGAGAATAATTAAATTATTCTATAATATGCTTGAATAATTTATACTTTTTATAGTGTATGAATTATTAGTAAAATCAATATTAATAGAAGATGAATTTTGTTATATTTTATTTATAAGTATGCATGAATATTGGAATTAATATGATAATATACTAATCGTAGAGTTGTATAATATAAAAGATTAGTTTTATTAATAATTTTATTGATTATAAATATCATTATATTGATATAAAAAAAAAATGTGTTAATGTGTATATATATAGAGACAGCGTAATAAGTATAAGTTTTTTTACCGAAAAGTAAATGTTTGATAAATATAACATTATCTAATCTTAGTGTTAGTAATATAAAATATAGGTTTTGTTGTAACTTTATTATATGTTTTTCTTTTGGCACTTATGATGAGTAGTGTAGCATATATATTATATATATATATATATATATTATATTATATATATATATATATATAATATATATATATATATATATACTATAATGAATAAAGTGAAGGTTTTTTTTGATAATAAAGTTATGTTGATAAATTAATTAATATATAACTTGTTCTAATTCATCATAGTTAGTAATGGAAATACAATTAAGCATCATGAAAGCATAGGTTTTGCATGATGAATAAACACACATAGGCAACAATTAAATCACACATTGCACATTGAAGTAAGACAACCAGAAGAAAATAACAGAGAAAAGGTTGAAAAAGATCTCATCTGGTTCACTTTCATTCATTCAGTAAATTAATGTTACAACAAGCAAAATGTAGCCATACTAGATATTTCTCATAGCCATTATGAAGTAAATTATATAAAGTAATTAGCCTTGAACATTCCCACAAAAGTTATACAATAAAGTTAATAAGTGAAACGAATTTTTCGATTGAGAGATTGAAGTTAGTGAAAAGTTGAGAGATTGATGATGACGGCAATGACTTTACATTTGGGGGAGAATATGAAGAGCAAAGTGTATTTTGGAGGGTTAGGGAGGAAATGAGATTATGTGGTTTTTGGAGAGTATGAGATTATAAATTGAAAAGAGAATGCATGACTTCAGTAGAAAGTTTAAGATTGCTAATTAAGAATGTAATTAACTTGTATTAGACGTACTATGCTCAAAGTATTTTGTATATACATACTCAGAACCTTTTATTATGCTAATTAGAGTAACTACCCATTTCTATCCATTCCCTGCATGTTGCATGTTTTAAATGCATAATGATTTTTAAACTTTTTGACTTGTTGACCTCTAGACTGCGGTGTAAACAACATGTGAAGACATTATTTTAAATTTTTTTAATTTCTTTTTACTTAGTAAATAAAAAAGTGCTACCATCATCTTCAATCATATTTTTGTCTACCGTCAAGTAGAAAGAATGAATCCATGTATTGATATATGAACTTTTATCATATATAATATCATACTTATTGCCGAATCGAATTCATTAATTAAACACATAACTCTCCATTTGTTAGAATGAAAACAAAGTGTAGCCCATGCACTACGATCAAATGGAAAATTCTGTCAATCCATGAATTTGATAGAGATTAATAATCATCCTCTAACAACTTCCTAGACAACAACACCCATGCTATGCTCACCGTGAGGCACGAAATTCCCTGCACTCACCTACTTCATATTTGCCTGCTATGCTTTACCTGGTCTTATTTAGTGTTGCATAATGGTAGTTATGCTGCCATAAGGATGATATCACCTGTTCACACTGCTGTGTTACGGGTACACTGTCTAACATTGTGATGCATATTTAATTAAATGGACAGAAAGATTGTATAACAAAGATACTCAGTTCATTATATTCAAACACACAGTACCAAAACTTTCAAAAAGAACAAGAGTATCGCTAAATCACATTATATCCCTATTTACTTTACATTGCTATCATTCTTGAATCCCAAACTATAATCTCCTTTGCTGTCAAATTGTGCAGAGTATTAAATGTTTCATTATTCACCTTGTGTTAATCAAATTCCATGCCTGCTTACCAAATCTTGCATAATGCCTCTTACCATTTATGTTCCTCATTTCAGCAGTCGCTTTGAAATTTGTCTATCCGAGTCAATAAAGTAATTCGCAAAGCTCCCCATCAGTGTTGACATAGATCAGCAACCAAAATTGGAAAAACACATCTGTTATCTACGTGGACTTCATGCAAAAGCTCCATTTCAATTTTAAAAGGTTAGCCACAACAGAAAGCATTTAATCCTGAACTCTACTGCACCCTGCAAGGAAGTTACTCATTAAATTTAGCCACTGTGACAAACAAAATTTCTTACATTAAAACTACAACCAACCAAGACGGTGTATGTAGCATAGAAACACGTGTCTAAGTCAAGCATTTCTGCACCAACAAATATCCTACCTTATAAACCACACTAAGACCAATTCTACTCAATCATTATCATAGAAAAAAACGTGTCAAGCATTTTAAACCAACAAATATCTTATAACTTAAAAACCACACCATACCAATTAACTCATGAGATGTAAAAATTGAACCAATTTAGTATCAATCCAATCTACCAAACAATTAACAGTAATATCATCCAAAGAAACAAAACCCAAAAACTACATAATGCAGATTAAGCAAATCAAATACATCACACAAGGGATTTCTTTTTAAAAATAAGAAAGAAAATATAAGTATTGGACACGTGGCTTAATCTGAAGCGAGCGATTTATCAGACAGACGACATTGCTCCAAAGGCAAGGTGCAGTTCCCGCTTTAAAGGTAGGCAATCTAACACAACATCCATAATCCTGATCTCAA
>PGTU02013709.1:0-17571 GCA_002896215.2 Cicer echinospermum
GCGCGTGGAAAGACATAACCCTATGGAGGAAGAAAATGACCTAAAGGTTAATCCAATGACACAAAATGAACTTAGTTGGATACACAAAGATTGGTAAAACCACGGATATATAGAAAGAAGAAGCCTAGGAGGATGAAAATACAATTAATCCAATGAACACAAACACGCTAATTGGATGTACAAGTTGTTAAAACCCTAATGCGACTAGAATAACCTAGGAGACGAAAATGGACTACTAAATGTAATTCAATGACACAAACAACCTATGGACGCCACAAGATTGTTTACACCCTAGGACAAGAAATAAGCCTAGGAGACGAAAATGACCGAGTAAGTTACTCTAATGACATAAACACACTATTGATGCACAAGATATGGTTAAACCCCGGTATTGACAAATAAGCCTAGGTGGACCAAATAAAATGACCGAATGTTAATCTAATGACACAACTCACACCTATTGCTGCACAAGATTGGTAAAAACCCCTTATTGGAAAGAAATATGCCATAGGAGGACAAAATGAACACTAATTCTAATCCATACCACAAAGACTTACTTGGCATGACAAATTGGTATTAAAACCATAACTGAAAAGAATAAGCCTTGGAGGGATAACAATGACCTAAATTTTAATCCAATGATACAAACCACCACATTGGAATGCCCCAGAATTGGTTAAAAAACCCTATTGGACTAGGAATTATGCCTAGGGGGACGAAACATGACACTAACATTATCTACATAAACAAACACTTTCATGGAAAGCACAAGATTGGTCAAAACACCCTATTGGACACGAATAAGCCTAGGGAGGCCAGAAATGACCTAAATTAATCCAATACACAACACACCTATTGGATACTAAGATGGACTAAAAAACCTAATTACTAGATAAAGCCTTAGGGAGGACGAAAATGAACCTAATTTTAATCCATTTACACAAACACACTTATTTGGAACCACAATTTGGTAAAACCATACAGTGGACAGAATAAGCCTTAGGAGAACGAATTGACCTAAATAGTAAATCTAATGACACAAACACACCTTATTGGAGCACCAAGATTGCGTTAAAACCCTAATTGACAAGAAGAATAAGCTAGTGAGGACGAAATGACCTAAATGTTATCTAATGACACAACAAACCTATGGATGCACATAGAATGGTTAAAAACCCCTCATTGGAAGCGAATAGCTAGGACCACACAACACACCCTAAATGTTAAATCAATGACACAATAATACACTTATGGATGCAACATGAGTTTTAAAACTTGTAAATTGGAACAAGAATAGGCCTAGGAAAGATAAAAATACTAAATGTAATCCAATGATACAAACACACCTATGGATGCACCAACGATTGGTTAAAAAACCTTAATGCTAGAAATAAGCTAGGAGTGGTCGAAAATACCTAAAGTTAATCCAATGACACAAACACACCTATTGGTATGCCACAAGATTGGTTAAAAAACCCAATTGACAAGAAAATGCCTAGAAGACGAAATGACCTAATCTGTTAATCGAGGAACAATGAATTTTTGGATGTACAAGATAGGTTAAAAACCCTAATTAGACTAGAATAAGCCTAGAGACGGAAAATGACATAAATAATCCGATGACCCAAACACCTATTGGACGCACAAGATTGGTTAAAATCCTAACTAGACAAGAAAAGCCTATGGAGGACAAATGACCTAAATGTTAATCCAATACACACAATGAACTTATTGATGCACAAGACTTGTTAAAATACCTTATTGGCACACAATAAGCATAGGCGAGGACGAAAGACCTTAAATGGTATCCAGATGACACAAATACACTATTGGATCACCATATTGGTTAAAACCCTAATTTGCTAGGAATCAAGACTAGGGAAGAACAATAATGCCTTAAATTAATCCAATACACAAACACACTTATTGGTATCACAAAATTAGTTAAAACCCTCAAATAATGGGACAATAATAGGCTAGGGAGAGAAATGACTATGAAATATTATCCAATACAAAATACTATCTGATAGCACTAGATTAGTTAAAAAACCTTAAGTTGGTCAGGAATAAGCCTAGGGGGACGAACATGACACTAAATGTTAATACAAGACACCAATAATGAACTTATTTGATGCACAAATCTTTGTTAAAAACCCTAATTGGGCTAGACAAACGCATAGAAGCGTAAATGATTAAATGTTAATCCAATGCACAAGCAATGAACTTATTGCGATGCACAAGATTAGTTAATAAACCGATGACTACAATCAACCCTAGGAGACGAAAATGAACTAACATTTACAGATACACAAACACACATTATGAATGCACAATTATTTTTAAAAAACCCTAATTGGACATAGAATACAGCTAGGGAGACAAAATGAACATAAATGATTAATCCTATACACAAATGAACTATTGGAACACAGATTGTTAAAAACCCTAATAGAAAAAGCAAAAGCCTAAGGAGGATGAAAATACCAAAATGTTAACTCCACATGACCCAAACACGCCTATTAGTATTGTACAAGTTGTTAGAAACCCGAATTGGACAGAGAGTTCCTAGAAACGAAAATGACATATTTGTAATTCAATGCACCAAACCCATCATTGGATGCACATAGATTGTTAAAAACCCAATGGAAGAGAATAACCCTATGAGGAAGAAAAGACCTTAAATTGAATTCAATGACACAAACAACCTATTGATCACAAGATTGTTAAAAAACCTTAATTGGACAAAAATAAGCATAGGTGGAACAAAAAATGACCGAAGTTAATCTATGACACCCAAACACACCTATTGATGCACAAGTTTGGTTTAAAAACCCACTTATTAGGAAAAATTCCTAGGGAGGACAAAATGACCTAAATGTTAATCGAGTGACACAACATAACTTATTGAAGCACAAATTGGTAAAACCCGTAACTGGAAAGAATAGCGAGGGATATAACAATAATGACCTAAATGTTAATCCAACGATACAAAACACACCAATTGATGCCCAAAGATGGTGTAAATACCCTAATGGACTAATAATAAGCTAGAGAGACGAAAATGACCTAAATGTTACATCCAATACACAAACACACCTATGGATGCCACAAATTGGTAAAAACCCTAATTGGAAAAGAAAAATGGCCTAGAAGGAAGAAAAGACCAAATGTAATCCAATGACACAAACACACTATCTGGAGCACAGATTGGTTAAAACCACTAATGGACAAGACATAAGCCTATGGAGGATGGAAAAGACCTAAATGTAATCCATGACACAAACACACCTATTGGATAGTACAACAGATTGGTTAAAACCCAATTGACTAGAATACCTAGGAGGAACGAAAAGACCTAATTGTTAATCCATGAACAAACTTATTGACACACAGATTGGTTAAAAAACCCTAAGTGGACAAGAATAAGCCTAGGGGACGAAAATGACGCTAAATGTTAATCTAATGACACAAACCCACACCTATTGGATGCACATCTGATTGGTTAACCCCTTATTGGAAAGAGTAGCCTAGGGAGACGAAAATGTAACATCTCCAATAGCACAAATAAATTATTGAGATGCACAACTAGGTTAAAATACCCAAATTAGACTACAAGCAGCCTAGGCGAGCGAAAAGACCTAAATGTTATCTTATGACACAACACACTACTTGGACGCCTGAGATTTGGTTAAACAATTCTAACTAGACAACGAATAAGCCTATGGAGGACGAAATCACTAAAATGTTAAATCAAATGACACAAACATGAACTTATTGGATGCCCAAGATTAGTAAAAACCTTTAATTGGGACTACATTAGCCTAGAGGACGAAAATACCTAAATGACCAATGAGGACAAAACACACTATTGATGCACAAATTGCGTTTAAAAACCCTAATTTGCTTAGAAAAGCCTAAGGAGACCAAAATGACCTAAATTTTAATTACCTAATGACCAAACACATCTAATTGATGACAGATTAGTTAACCCTAGACTAGAATAGGCGTAGGAGAGACGAAACATGACCTGCAATGCTATCCAAATGACAAAAAACTAGTTGGATGCACAAGATTAGTTAAAAACCTTAATTGTCAAAGAATAAGCCGTAGAGAGAACGAAATACCTAAAGAGTTAACCAAGACACAAATGAATTATTGGATGCCTTGTTTTAAAAACCCTAATTGGACTAGAAATAACCCTAGAGAGGACGTAAATGATACAATGTTAATCTAATGACACAATGAACTATGGATGCACAGATTAGGTTAAAAACACCGAATTGGACTACATAATCCCTAGGGAGGATCGAAAATGATCTAAATTGTTTTTTCCGATACACAAAACACAATTATTGAGCACAATATTGTTTAAAACCCAATTGGATGGAATAACCTAAGGGAGGACAAAAATGACATAAAATGATAATCGAACACTAAAACACCCTATTGTATGAAAGATTGTTAAAAACCCTATTGGACCAAGGAATTAGCCTAGGAAGAAGAAAATGACATAATTGTTAATACCAATGACACAAAACGCATTTAATGGACGGCACTAAATTAGCTAAAAAACCCTAATTGGACGAGAATACCCTATGAAGAAGAAATAAACCTAAATGTTAATCCAATGACACAAATGAAGCTTATTGTACTATACAAATTTGTAAAAACCCTTATAGAGAAAGAAGAGGCTAGGGAGGGATGAATTGACCTAAATGTAATCCAAGACACAAATACACGCCTATTGAAGCTACAAGATTGAGTTAAAAACCAATTGGACATAGAAATAGCCCTAGGGAGGACGCAAAATGACCTAAATGTTAAATTCCAATGAACAAACACACCTATTTGACGCACAAGAATTGTTAAAACCCTAAGTGAGACAAGGAACTAAAGCCAAGGGAGGACGAAATTTCCTAAATGTTAATCTAATGACACAAACACAACCTATTTGGATGCCAAGACTTGGTTAAACCCTAATTGGACAAAATAAGCTAGGCTGCGACAAAAATTGACCTGAAAGTTTAATCTAAATGACACAAACACCCTATTGGATCGCACAAGATCTGGTTTAAAAAACCCAGATTGGAACAAGAATAGCCTAACGGAGAACAAAATGACAAATGTAATCCAATAACAAATGAAACTTATTGGACGCACAGATTGGTAAAATTTTCAAACTAAAGAATAACCTTACGACGAAAAACCTAAATGTTATCCAATACTACCAAACAACCACTTAGATGCACAAGATCTGTGTTAAAAACCCTAAAATGGACTATAATAAGCCTATGGAGGACAAACATACCTAATGTTTAATCTAATGACACAAATACACCATGACCACAGTATGTTAAAACTCCTAAACTGACAAGAAATAGCCATTTGGAGGACGAAAATGACCTAAATTTAATCCAGACTACAAAATGAACTAGTGAGACAGATACGTTAAAACCTTAAATTGGACAACATAAGCCTAGGGAGGACGATAAATGACCAAACATGTAGACTGCCAAGACTCAATCACACCTTGTGGATGCACAAGATGTAAAAACCCTCATGGACAAAAAATAGCTAGGGAGGACGAATAATGACTAATGTTAATCCAATGACACAAATAACTAATGCGCAGCAACATTAGTTGAAAACCTAAATTGCGTCAAGAATCAAGCCTAGGGAGGAACAAAATGACCTAAATGTAAATCCCAATGCCACAATGAACTATTGATGCACAAGATTGGTTAAACCATAACTGGGAAAATAATAAGCCTCGGAGGATAAAAAGACCTAAATAGTAATCCAATATACAACAGACCTTCGGATGCAACAAATGTTAAAAACCCTAATTGGACTAGAATAAGCCTAGCGAGACGAAAATGACCTAAATGTTAATCCAATCACCAAACAACACCTATGTGGCATGAACAAATTGGGTTAAAAACCTAATTGGACAAGAAAGCTGAACGACGAAAATGACTTAAATTATTAATCCAATGACACAAATAACTTATGGATCAGAAGGATTAGTTTAAAAACCATATTGACTACAATAAAGGCCTATGGAGGACGAAAATGACCTAAATGTTTTCCAATGACACAAACAACCTATTGGAGGCATCAATATTGGTTTAAAACCACTAATTTTTGGCTAGAATGTGCCTAGGAAATTCAAAAAATGACCCTAATTTTAATCCAGATGACACAAACACACTTATGGCGTGCAACACAAGGATTAAATTTTAAAACCCTAAATGGACAGAATGCCCTGGATCACGAAAATGACCTGAATAGTTGAGCATGACACAAAGAACTAATTTGATTCACAGATTAGTTAAAAATCCTATTTGAACAAGAATAAGGCGGTGAGGACAAAATGGACCATAAATGTTATCCAATAGTACCAAAAAATCATTGGATGCACAAGATTAGTAAATATATCCTACATTGGACCAGTTATATACTCGGGGGAGGCGAAAAGGACCTAAATATTAATCAACACACTAAACACATCTATGGATGCACAAGAAGTTTAAAACCCTAATTGGACAAGAAAAGCCTAGGAAGAAGAACATGATCCTAAATGTTAATCCAATACATAAATTGAACAATTGGATGCCACATGATTAGTAAAAACTATGGAACAGAATAAGCAGGAGGACTGGAAAACCTAAAAGTAACTCGAATACACAAACACACTATTGGATGCACCAGATGCTGTAAACCATAGTTGGAACAAGAATAAGCCTACGGAGCGACAATGACCTAACTTAATTGTAATTGACAAAAAAACTGAACGTATTTTACGCACAAATGGTTTAAAAAACCCTAATTGAAAAGAATAAGACTAGAGCGGACGTAAATGAATCAAGGTTAATCCAATGACGCAACTAACTATTTGATGTAACAATTAGTTAAAAACCCGAATTCGGATACCAATAACCTAGGAGGACGAAATGACCTAAATGTTTATCGCATGACACAAACACACTTTTAATGCACAATATTGTTTAAAACCGAATTAGAACTAGAATAAGCCAAGGGAGGACAAAATGACTAAATGTAATCAAATGGACACAAACACACCTATCGGATGCACCAGTTAGTTAAAACCCAATGGACAAGAATAGGCCTAGTAAGACGAGAATTGACTCCTAAATGTTAATACGAATGGACACAAACACACCTATTGGCATGCACAAGATTTTGGTTAAAAACCTAATTTGGAAGAGTAATTCCTAAGGAGGATCAAAAATGAACTTATTCAGAAGCACAAGATTGGTGAAAAACCCTAATAGGACTACAATAAGAGCAGACGAAATGACCTAAATGGTTATCGAATGACACAAACACACCTATGGATGCACAAGGTTGGTTTTAAAACCCCTAATGACTAGAATAGCCTCAGATAGGAAGAAGTGTCCTAAATGTTAACCAATACACAACATGAATTATGGATGCACAAGATTTGTAAAAAACCAAATTGGACAAGAATAAGCCTAGGAGGACGAAAAATGACCTAAATCTTAATCCAATAACACAAATGAACTTATTGGATGCACAGATTGTTAAAAACCCTAATAGTGATTACCAATAAGCCTAGAGAGGGACGAAATGACCTAAATGTTTTTCCAACGACACAAACACCACCTATTGGATGCACCAATATTGGTTAAAAACCCTAATTGACTAGAAAAAGCCTAGGGAGGACAAATGACCTAAATGATTAATCCAATGACCAAAACAAACCTATTGATGCAACACAAGTTTAAAAACCTTAATGGCAAGAATAAGTCCTAGGAGGACAGAAAATGACCTAATGTTTAATCAATGAACAAACACACCATTGAATGCACGGAATGAGCTTTAAAAACCTAGTTGGTCAATGAATAAGCCCTTAGGGGACGAATATGACCCAATTTTAATCCAATGACACAAAACAATATTGGATGCACCAAGATTGGTTAAAACACCTACTTCGAAGGAATTGATCTAAGATAGACGAAATTCCTTAATGTTATTCCAATAGAATCACAAATGAATTTTCGGATGCAAACAAGATTGGTTACCAATGAGACAACACACCATTAATGCAACCAAGATTGGTTAAAACCTAATGTATTAGAATAACCTAAGTGAGGACGAAAATGACCAAACATTTTAATTCAATGACACAACACACCTATTGGAAACACAAGATTAGGTTTAAAACCCTTATTGACAGAATGTCTTGGGAGACGAAAATTCGACCTTAAATGTAAATCCAAATGATTAGCAACACACCTACTTGGAATGCACAAGATTGAGTAAAACCCTATGGACTAGAATAAACCTAGGAGGACGAAATTACCAAATGTTAATTCAATGACCAAACACACCTATTGGATGCAAGATTTGTTAAAAAACCCTAATTGGACAAGAATAAGCCTAGGGAGGACGAAAAAAGACCTAAAGTTGAATCTAATACACAAAACACCTATTGGGATGAACAAGATAGTAAAAACCCTGAGTGACAACAATAAGTCTTAGGGGGAAGCAAAATGCCTACTGTTTTAACCAATGACACAAAACACACCTATTAGATGCACAATATTAGTTAAAAACATTATTGGACAAGAATAAGGCCTAGGGAGACGGAATATGAGTTAAATGATTATCCAATGACAACAAAATAAACTAATGGATGACACAAGATATGTAAATAAAACCCTAAATTTGACCAGAATAAGCCTATGGAGGACGAAAATGACCTAAATTTATAATCTAATGACACAAATGAACTTATTGGATCACAAATTATGTTAAAATCCTAATTGGAGTACATATAAACCCTAGGAAGACGAAATGACCTAAATGTTTATCCAATGACCCAAACACACTTAATTGAATGCACAAATATTCGTTAAAGCCTAATTGGACGTAGAATAAGCATTTGGGAGGACAAAAATACCTAGAAAATCTGCTTAATCCAATTGACAACAACACACCAAATGGATGACAAGATTGCGTTAAAAACCCCTAATCGACCAATATAGGCGCTTAAGGAAGATCGAAAATGACCTAAACGTTGTAATCCAATGACACAAACACACCTATTGATGCAGAGATTGGTTAAAACCCCAAATTGGAAGAGAATAATCCTAAGAGGACCAAAAATCCCTAATGTATCCATTGACACAAATTAACTTATGGATGACAAGATTCGTTAAAACCCCTAAGAGGAAAATAATAAGCCTAAGGAGGACGAAAATACCTAAATGTAATCAATAACACAATTAACTTATTGGATGCACTGATATGGAAAAAAACCCAAATTGGACAAGAATTAATCCTAGGAGGACGAAAATGACCTAAATGATTTCTCTAATGACATAACAGAACTTATTGGATGCACAACGAGTTAGTTAAAAAACATCCAAATTGGACTACAATAACCCGAGGGAAGGACGAAAAGACCTAAATTGTTTTATCCAATGACCCATAAACACTTATTGATGCACAATATGCGTTAAAACGTAATTGAACTAGAAGAACCAAGGGAGGACAAAATGATCAAATGTTAGATATCAATGACACAAACACCACCTTGGATGCACAAGATTTGGTCTGAAAAACCCTAATTGGACAAGATAGGTTTAGAAGAGAAGAAATGACCTAAAGTAAATCCAATGACACAACACACCTATTGGATGCACAAGATGGGTTAAAAACCCTAATTGGAAGAGAATAATCCTATGAGGACAAAAAAATACCCAAATGTTAAATCCATTACAAAATGAACTTATTGGATCACAGATTGGTAAACCCTACGAGGAAAAGAATTAAGCCTAAGGAGACAGAAAATGACCTTAATGTTAATCCAATGACACAACACACTATCTGGATGCACTAAGATGAGTAAAAACCGTAATTGGATAAAAATAGCTTAGGGAGAACGAAAATGGACTTAGAATATTAATCCAATGACACACAACAACCTATTGGGATTGCACATGATTGGGTTATAAAACCCTAATGTAAGAAACATAAAGCCTAATGAGGACGAAATGACCTAAATGTTAATACAATGAATCACATATGTAACTATTGATGCACAAGATTTGTTTTAAAAAACCTAAGTGGACTACAATAAGCCTAGTGGAGGACGAATGTGAACCTAAAGTAACTCCATGACACAACACACCTATTGAGATGACATATTGTTAAAACATTAATGGATAGAATCATGCCCGGAGGACAAAAAGACCTAAATGTTAATCCAGGTGACACGCAAACAACACCTATTGGTTGCACAAGATATTAAAAATCTTAATTGGACAGAATAGGCCGGGGAGGAAGAATACCTAAATATAATCCAACGACACAAATACACACTATTGGATGCACTAGATTGGTTAAAAAGACTGTAACTGAGTAGAATAAGCCTGGGGAGGAAAGAATTACCTAATGTTAATCAGGAGTACACAAATAACTTATTGGATGCACAGATTGGTTAAAAACCTAATTGGACTTACAATAAGCCTAGGAGAGGACGAAATGACCTAAATGTAAATCAACGACACAAATAACTTATGGATTGCACAAATTTGTAAAAACCTTAATGCAAGAATAAGAGTTAGGGTGGACGAAAATGACCTAAATGATAATCCAGTTAACACAAATGAATTATTGCAGACGAGCTTGTTTTAAAACCCTAATTGGCTACAATAATGTGAGGAGGACGAAAATGACATAAATGGTTATACCAAGACAACAACACTTATTGGAGTGCACAAGATTGCGTTAACAACCTTAATTGAAGGTATATTCTTAAGGAGACAAAATGGACCCCAAATGTTTAATCCAATGACACAAATAACTTAATCATGCAAAGATTGTTAAATAAACCTGTACATAGGACGAATAAGCCTAGGGAGGACGAAATGACCTAAAGGTAATCGAGATGACACCAACACACCTATTGGATGCACAAGGTTGGTAAAAACCCTATGGACTATAATAAGACCTAGAGAGGAAGAAAGTGACTACATTGTTAATCCAATGACACCAAATGAACTTGATTTGTATGTCATCAAACATTTGTAAAAACCATAATTGGACAAGAATAAGCCTAGGAGGACGAAAAGACCTATGAAATCGATAACACAAATGAACTTATTGAGCACAAGAGTGTAAAAACATATGGCAAGATAAAGCATAGAGGACGCAAAGACCTAAATGATAATCAATGACACAAAATGAACTTATTATGAATGCACAAGATTAGTTAAAAACCCTAATTGGACTAGAGTAAGCCAAGGAGGAGAACATGACCTACAAAGTTTATCAATGACACAAACACTATTGGATGCACAAGATGGTTAAAAACCCTAATTGGAAATAATAATCCAAGAGGACAACAATGACCCAAATTATTCCAATATACAAATGAACTTATTGGATTGCACAAGATTGATGAAAAACCCTAAGAGGAAAAGATAAGCCAAGGAGGACGAAAATGACAAATGTTTATTCCAATGACAACAAACACACCTATTGGAGCACAAGATTAGTTAAACCCTAATTGGACAAAGAATAGCTGAGGAGAACAAAATGACCAAATGTTAATCCACTGGACACAAACGAAAACTACTGATGAACCAATATTGTTTAAAAACACCGTAATTGGATAAGTAATAAGCAAGGGAGACGTAAAATAACCTAAATGTTAATCCAATACACAAATAAGCTTATTGGAATGCACAAGAGTGTGTTTTAAATCCTAATTGCACAAGAATAAGCCATAGGGAAGATTAAAAGTAACACTAAATGTTAATCCAATACACAAAACACACCTGATTGGATGGCACGAGATTGCTTAAAACTCCTAATTGGACTTAGAATAACTAGGAGACAAAGTGACCTAAATGTAAATCAATGACACAAATGAACTTAATTGTATGCACAAATGGCTTAAAATACCCTACAATTGACATAGAATAAGCCAAAGGAGAGGACAAAATGACTTCAATGTTAAATTCAATGACATCAAATGAACTTATTGAGCACAGATTGTACAAAACCCTAATTGGACAAGAATAAGCCCACGGAGAACGAAAATACCTAAATGTTATCCCAATGAAACAAATGAACTTATTGGATGCACAAGATTTGTTAAATCCTAATTGGACTACAATAAGCTAGGGAGGACGAAAATGACTAAATGTTTATCCAATGACACCAACACACCTGTTTGGATGCACATATTGTTAAAAACCCTAATTAACTAGCATAAGCCTAATGAGGACAAAATGAGCTAAATTTAATCCAATGACACAAAGACACCTATTGGAGCCAAGATTAGGAAAATCCCTAATTGGACAAGAATAGCCTTAGAGGACGAAAATACCAATCGTCACACCCTCGACCACAAATGAACTAATTGGATGTACAGTTAGTTAAAACCTTAATTGGACAAAGAATAAGCCTAGGGAGGACGAAAATGACCTAAATGTTACTCTAATGACTCAATCACACCTATTGGTTGCACAAGATTGGTTAAAACCCTAATTGGACAAAAATAAGCCTAGGGGGGACAAAAATGATCTGGATGTTAATTAATGACACAAACACTCCTATTGGATGCACAAGATTGGTTACAAAACCCCTTATTGGAAGAGAATATGCTAGGGAGGACAAAAATGACCTAAATGTTAATCCAATGACACAAATGAACTTATTGGATGCACAAGATTGGTTAAAACCGTAACTGGAAAAGAATAAGCCTACGGAGGATAAAAATGACCTAAATGTTAATCCAATGATACAAACACACCTATTGGATGCACAAGATTGGTTAAAAACCCTAATTGGACTAGAATAAACCTAGGGAGGACGAAAATTACCTAAATGTTAATTTAATGACACAAACACACCTATTGGATGCACAAGATTTGTTAAAAACCCTAATTGGACAAGAATAAGCCTAGGGAGGACGAAAATGACCTAAATGTTAATCTAATGACACAAACACACCTATTGGTTGCACAAGATTGGTTAAAAACCCTAATTGGACAAAAATAAGCCTAGGGTGGACAAAAATGACCTGAATGTTAATCTAATGACACAAACACACCTATTGGATGCACAAGATTGGTTAAAAACCCCTTATTGGAAGAGAATATGCCTAGGGAGGACAAAAATGACCTAAATGTTAATCCAATGACACAAATGAACTTATTGGATGCACAAGATTGATTAAAAACCGTAACTGGAAAAGAATAAGCCTACGGAGGGTATATTTTTTTTTCAAAAGTAATTAAAAACGAACAAAGATTTAAATCAGAAAATGCCTTTGGATAAATAATTGAGTCATTATAATTTACAAACAGCGGAAGAGTTTCTCCAATTATAAATCCAAAACATTTACACAACAACAAATGGTACATGGAACCCATTCAAGTAAAAAGTCAAACTGACAATATTAGTATAAGTACAGTTTTCCAAATCAAAATACTCCAACCCAAAAAGTAGGACGTCTAGTCCCTATACATCAACCTAATCTGATCATCCTACCAAAAACTATACACCCTGAGTGATCTCCACGCGCCCCGTGAGATCCTCCTAACGTAGCTGCAGTCAAGCGTTCCCATCTCCATTCCCGTCCGTAGGGTACGAACCGGTAGGATCGTCCTGACTCTCATCTGAGGGCAAAGCCCAGATTTCCACAATAATTGTAAAGGGTCACCAACCGAAATTAACAGATAACACATAACATTTAAGTTTTAAATGCACAAAATAACCTTTCAACTAAGCATGCACCTTAAAAGGATTTTCCATATGCTAAAAGTTCATATATAATGCTCGTCAATTAACAATGAACTCAAAGTGAAGTTCTCAAACCATCAAGTAATACATAACTGACCAAAGCATTGATAAATCAATTGAGAAATCGATTATCTAACTCAAAATAAGGATTTTTGCTGAGCCAATCGATTGCCAAATCGATTTGGTCAGTTCTGCTGAGTTTTTGCATGACCAAATCGATTTCTAAGTCGATTTTGTCAGTTCTGATGAGTCCCTGTGTTGCCAAATCGATTTCCAAATCGATTTCGGCAGTTTTGCTGAGTTCCTGCCTCTCTGCCAATCGATTTCCAAATCGATTTCTTAAAAGATTTTGAAAGATATATTTATACAATCGATTGGCAAATCGATTAGGTTAAAATGGTGAACTTCCTGCAACTCATCCAATCGATTGGGAAATCGATTTCCCTGATCGTTTTTCCAAAAATTCATGCATTAACTCAAGTCATTCCTAATCAAGTTCACAACCTAACACTTAGCAATTCCTACGCGATTACCACGACAATTGGGATCTCGATGACCATCATACTTACACGCAATAATCAACACATAACACTTAGCATTTTCAACGCAATTACCACAACGACTCAAATTCAAATCACTCAATCATAAAACTCAATCAAATACGACTCGCGTGCCAAGCACCCTAATGCAATGCGTATATGCCAAAATGCATGGACTCGGAATTCCAAAACAAAACCCTCCTCGAAGGGCCGTAAATCATAATTGTACCGCCTATCGCAGGCCAAAGTACCAATTACCGAGGTGCCACCTATCACGGGTCAGCACGATTTACTAAAATGCGTAAATCATAAACGTACCACCTATCGGGTCAGTACAGTTTACCGAGGTGTCACCTATCACGGGTCAACACGATTTACTAAAGAAAAAGCGGGAATCGTAAACGTACCGCCTATCACAGACCAGTACTGTTTACCTACCACCTATCACGGGTCAGCACAATTCACCAAAAACGTAAATCGTAAATGTACCACCTATCACGGTAAGTCAGTTTACCAAGTGTCACCTATCACGGGTCAACACGATTTACCAAAAAGTAAATCGTAAACGTACCACCTATCACGGGTCAGTACAGTTTACCAAGGTGTCACCTATCACAGGTCGACACAATCTACCAAATGAAATGCATGAGCATACACAGACCCCATTCACAACAATCGTTAAGTAAATGCAGATATTAAAAGATTTCCCATTTTTAATACTCATTTAACTTAAACGACTTTCAAACAACATTAAATAAATAAGTCATTAAGAGATTCCCCATTCTTAATACCGATTTATCTTAATGATTTTCAAAACAAAACGTTAAGCAAACAGACATATTAAGAGATTCCCCATTCTTAATATACTTTTGACTTAAACGATTTTCTCACAAAACATTCAGTAAACGAGTCATTAAGAGATTCCCATTCTTAATACTCATTTACCGAAACGATTTTCAAAAATGATAGTTAAGTAACCGAGACATTAAGAGATTCCCCATTCTCAACGCCCAGTTAACTTAAACATTTTCCTCAAATGCACATTAAGTAAACCGAGGTATTAAAAGATTCCCCATTTTTAATACTCGTTTACTCTAATGGTTTTTCAATTCCACAGAAACAAACTCAATCATACTCTCACATTCAAACCATAATTCACAACAACCACACCAATTAACAAACATCAAGTATGGACACGCCAAATACAACGAACACAAATCAAAGCCAACATAACACCCAGATACATCAAATTTTCATTTACCACGAAACATTCATCATTATAAACAAAATCTAACTCTAAGGTTTTACCCATAACGCACTAGTTTCGTTTTTCCCCAAATCGATACATTTAACCCTAACAAATTCCTTCCCACACAACCGCAGATAAGTCCCTAATGCAAAACTAGAAGTTCGGAAGGAGCCCTTACCTCAACGTTAGCTTTAACGTGCGTTTCCGGTACCGCGAGTAATTTCGGTAAAATCTCTGCTCGCAACTTCGCCTCCAAATAGGTCCCCTAGCACCGTGGCGTGGTAGTGAGCAACCTTCCCTTCTGACTCTTCGCGAAATGAAGCTTGGATCTTGAAGAAACGGAGGGGTTTGTGTTTTGATCTCAAAAACCGTTTTTCTTCGTTTTCGAATCAAAGAGGAAGAGTGAAGTTGCGAAAACCTTGATCTAACTCTCACCCAACCTTGGGTTACTAGTTTTGAAGAAAAGAAAGTGACGAAAATGAGAATGGGAGAAAGGAGGGAATTTTGGTTCACGGGTAACAGAGAGGAAGAAGATGGAAAATTCCAATTTTTCCTTCCCTTCTTTTTCTTTCCTTTGTTTTTCCTTCTTCCCTTTTCCTTCTTTCCTTTATATACTCTTTTCTTTTCCTTTTCCTTCCTTCTAGTTTTCTTTTCTTTTTCCCCCCAAACAAACATATAAATATAATAAATATAACTTAACAAATATCTCAAAATCTAGATATTTGTTAAATTACCGTTTCACCCGAAACGCCTTAAATTCTCCGTAAAGGATTTATCGCAGTTAAATTCAATTTATTTATCGACGAGAAATTTTAATTGGCATCAAAATATCTTTTTGATTATAAAACTCCAAAATATTATTAACTTTGGCTTAAAAAGCCTCCGAGCCAAAATCCAAAATACACAAAAACACATAAAGCACACTTTAAATTAATTACGGCGTCTTACAGTTAATCGAATGCACACAAATGAACTTATTTGATGTACAAGAATTAGTTAACCCAAACGCGGAACCGAACTGGACTAACAAATAACCCTTAGGAGGAACAGATAAATGACCTAAAATGTCTCTATCCAATGACCCTATCACCTTATTAGGATGATGCACATATTGTGTCTTTAAATAACTTCACCTTAATTGGTGACTACCGACATAAGCCTTAGGGAGGAGACAAAATGAACAACCATATAATGTATCAACCCTCTAATAGACACAAATGAATACTTATGTGGGTGCACAGATGGTTGAACCTAATTGCGAATAAAAGAATAGCTAAGCGAACGAAATGACATTATTGTATATCCAATACCACCAAACATCATGTGGATGCACAGATTGGTTAAAACCATATTGAAGGGAGCATAACCCCTATGGAGGAAGCACATGACGCTAAAAATGTTTAACTTCCATGGGACACAAATGAACGTTATTCGAGATAAACCTGCACCTAGAATTGTGTTAAAAACCCTTATAGGAAAAGAAGTCGGCCTAGTGTGAACTGAAGAAATAGAACCAACCCCAAATGTTAATACCAATGAACCAAATAAACCTATTTGAAATGTACAAGATGGTTTAAAAACCCTAATTGGACTACGAATAGCCTAAGGAGGAGAAAACATGTACCTAATGTTTTAACCCAAACTGACACAAAAACAACTATTGGAGCACAAGGATTTGCATTTCAATCAAATTCGACCTAATGAGATTGACAGAATTAAGGCCTACGAAAACCGGGGACACAAATGAGCCATAATTGTTAATCAATGAACTCAGAAGCACAATTCGCATATGGCATGCACAAGATTGGTTTAAAAAACCCTAATTTGGAGAATAGCCTAGGTAAGACCGAAATTGACACTAAATTTACCATTACAATGACACTAACACACCTATGGATGCGTACAAGATTTGGTTAAACACCATAATTTAGGCCATAAGGGATTATTCCCATAACCAAAGGAGAGAACACAAAATGACCC
>PGTU02013712.1:0-24180 GCA_002896215.2 Cicer echinospermum
TTTATTGTCAGTGAGTGCCAAGAGGAAGTTGGTATAGCAATTTTTTGAGTATGTTGTATACCCTTTTTTTTTTATTTTTTTTTTTCAATTCATTCCACTTCAAATGTTCTTGTTTTAGGAAAGATGGCTTGCTTGCAAAGGAAATTGTTTTTGGAGGGAAAAGAAGAGAAGCAAATAGGGGGACTCTCTAGCTTACAAATGTGACGCCAGTCTGAATATTGTGACCCTTCATGATGTTGTTGTCTTCTCCAGTACTATCGGACTTTTAGGGATATGTTAGAAAGCGATCAGTTACAATAGTTTTACCCAACATTTCAAGAGGCCAAAAAAGGGTGATTCTCTCTATTAGCATTGATTTTACACTGTGCTAACACAAGTGCTTTAGGTAGCAACATTCGGCAATCTGCTTGATTTGATGTGTTACAAGATCATGGCCGCCAAAATAGAATCATAATGAAGTCTCAAAGCTAAGTTATTTGGCATTGGTACTTTCTGTACTCTTTGCTTCAGTTAGCATGGGAAGATTGCAAAGAGGTCGATAACTCCGTGATAGCATTCAAGGGGGACATTGTGAGGGTAAATAGAAAGTAAAGAATAAACGTTGTTCACTTACTTAACGCTTAAATGGTTTCGAAACAAGAGGATTGGTTCTTTGAAGTAAGTGAGGGTTTTTGTCGGGGGGTATCTTGAAACTCGCATTCTGAGTGTTAATGTATTCATGTCAAAGGAATTAAGGATTTGTTTATGGAAAGGTTTTTAGTCTTCGGGTTCACTGGGCGAGTTTGTGTTAAAAGATAATATTGTAAGCTTTAACAATTGAAATTGTTTTACGGGTGGTTATGGTTGGAATATATGCGAGTTTTGGATGATACGTACTTGGTGTACATTAGACTCAAATTTTGTTTAAGAGGTATCTATCCAGAAGAACAAAGGCGTCTTCTTTAGTATCTGTAGTTTGTGTCTGCAAATTGTATCTGTGTTCTACGGTTGATTAGTTTAGCAGTAATTATATCAATTGCTCGGTGGTTTGTGTGAGTAACACTAGTCTTGTACTTTAAAGATTCATAAAAAGGGGTATTTGTTTAAGAGGATTTGATACTGCTATGTAAGTTTGTTGTTATACGTGGAAGTTGGATATATAACATGTCTAGTTGTTAGTTCGACTTTCCTATTTGCGATGAGTATGATACAAGGGAAATTTGATGGAAAGCTAAGGTTTTGGTGGGAGTAGGGTATTCTAACAGGAATGTAGCTAGCTCTTTGATTTTTTGGTAAATCCAGGATTGGATATCGATTCCTAGTTAGACGAATTGTGCTCCTTATTCGTTGGTTTTAGGAATATTAAGCGATATCTAGAGTAGGGACGAAGGTTAGTTTTTCGTCAAACGTTACGTTAGAGTCACTCCTTTTTTTTTATTTTGATGGCTCATTTTTTGGTGAATGTTTGTTCTTTTCAAAGTGCCAGGTGTGTGTTGACTTCGTCAACAAAATCAATTGTTTGCATAGTTCGTCTCAGATTGAATTGTTTAGGGATCTAATGGGTACAGTGTATCCTCTAAATAATTATAATTCTATGCGTTTTGATGGCAGAGACAGCCTACACACTATTAGGTTAGCCAAACTTTTTCTTTCAGAATTTATATCGTTGAAATGTTATTATTCTGATTATTTGATGAAAAGTAACTTGGTGAGTCGTTCGTACTGGTACTAAATTAACAAAGTTTAAGTTGTTTTGGTAGCTTAGGATCGAGTGTTGATTAATGAATGTCAGTTGACAAACACATGTGAAAACAAGTGAAGTGGGCCATTGGTGATTGTGTGGGTGAGTCATGGTGGGAGTCAGAGTGTGATCCCGCATGAGATGCTTTTTAGAGACTATAATGTGTGCATTGTTTTTGGACGTATATTTGGGGAGTGTATAATCTAATTTTTGGGTCTATTGTGGTAATGAAACTGTACTAAGACTTTTCGATTTAGGTTTTCCTTAGTGTGCATTACCATCTTCGGTGCAATATTACTGATGTCATGCGGGTTTAGTGAGGGGGTTGACGAGTAATCTCATTTGAAGTATAGATATTTGGATTGCAGAGTTGTGGAAAAGTATTGGCGCTCATCACCTTTGCGATCTTGTGTACTGTCGATCTGACGGTATCCTTGTTAGGATTTATCTCGTGACTCGGTCGTGTGACATTCCAATTAATGCTTCGGGAACAGGGGTTTTCCTCGACCAGAAATTGGGAAAAATTGGGTACGTCCTGCGAACATTTCTTGAAAATAGACTTCTATGTTGGGGGGAATGCATGACGGACCTATAAATGGGTGCATATTGTTGCTCATGTGCGACTACTTTATAGAGTCGGTTTTGTGTTGTTGTGAAATTGAGACTATATACTCGATTGTAATTTTTTTGAATTTGCCATTATTTCTGTATTTCAGTACCGAAATGGTGGAGGTATTCTTCGTGTTGTTAGCATTTTGGTTGATAATCGAAATTCGTGGATTTCGGTACGTCTGTTCGTTGATTGTGGAGACGCAAGGTCGTAGCGAGTTGTGTATTTAAATATGACATTGTTTAAGACCAAATTCATATGTCAATCCCAAACCTTGCGATTACACGTGTAGTTTGTTGATATTGATTTGGAAAGAAAAGTGGTAAGGGAGGCTTCGACAGTGACTTTCGTTTTACAAGTAATTGTTTGGATCACTCTTAGTGTTGGAGTAGATCTCACGATATGGTTCTTAACCCTTTGGGTCGGCATTAACACTACAGGGAGTCCGATTTTTGCGATTTATCTGGTTTATACCGAGGGTCTAGAACTTTTATAAGCTTTCTCGATTCAAGTTGTTGATAACCTGTGAGTTGCATATGACCATTTTTGTTATCTCGCATTCTTCTCACAAATAGTCGGTGTCTATAAAGGTGTTTTACATGAGAGTTGGATCCTCAAGAGCACTTCGTCATTTGTGCATAGATGACGTAAGAAATTGTCTGTTCTTCTACCTCGGAACGAGAAAAATTGTTTTATTACCTTGCCAGAGCACTTTCATCACAATTGTTGATATCTACAAGCCTTCGGGAGTTGTAAGGCTCTTATTGCGAAGATGCGTTTTATGTCCGTCGACTTTTCTCATATTATAGATTTGCCTTATAACTATTTATTAATTGAATGTATAGGTAATGGGTTTCCTATCATAACGAAGTGAATACAGACTAGTTTGTTGCGAAACAGATTTTTTCAATTGGGTTTATTGCGACTTCGCACTGCTTGTCCATTTGTAATGTCGTTTTTTTTCCTAGAAATTATAAGGGGAAGGCTGATGGGGTTAATTTGGCTTTGGAAATCTTGAAATATTTGTAAGCAAGCTGAGGACTTGGATTTTTTCTTTTATAAGTTTGGTGTTGTGTTGCTATGAATGAAGCAAAATTATCTAGGTTTGCTCAATTCGTCGTTTTGTCGACTAAGAGCACTCATCAAGTTTCAGCTTTTAACCCAAAAATTATTTTCGGCGATTCAACTGATGTGTTTGTTTACAAATTTCTTCGAACAATATGTTAGAGATGGCGTGGAGCGATCGACCAAACTACATAATTTCATACAGACTGATGTCATGTCGTCTATTTATATATTTCATCAATTTTTCCAATGGTTCTGAACCTTTGTATCATAGTGCATAATGTTGGTGATAATGCAGATTTTTGAGTTTGGTGGGATGTATGCTGTAGACTAGTTACCTGGACTAGTCATGCATCTTGTTGTTTTCAATTCTTTCAGACACACTATGTAGAGATGGAACGTGAGTTACTCTTCTCGATTGATTGTCATGATCGTCCTGATTCAGTTTTTCCTTATACATTTTTCAATTTGGTTTCTAACACTTGTTATCCAATGTGCTGGTAGATAATGCAGATGTTTTTGGTTTTGGAGGGTTGTTGTGCATAGTTCTAACTATCATGAATTATTGTTTTGGTTGTGATCTCCTAGGTGCATGGAAATTGTTTTTTACCAGACTATACATGTCCTAAATGAAAGTAATTTAACTAGATGAATTCTCACTAAGGTTCGAATAGTTGGAAGATGTGCATTTTAGATACACTTATTGAGACCCATTTATTATTATATTTTTTATGAGTAAGACGTTATGATGAGCCAGTGTGTCTAACGAGCATCTAGTAGAAATTAACTTATGTGGCAGCAAGTAATCCATATTAGAGACAATCTCTAGTATTTTAAATGAGAGTATTGAATTTAGTGTTTGAGTTCAATTATACGAAGTTGCATAATTGAGCTTGTGTACAACTTTAAGATATATTAATCTCGTTCTCGTTAGCAGTTTGGTGAAGATGTGCATATCTTTACAGATCAATTGAAAATGGTCTTGATTCCTCGTACACTTACATGATTCCGTTAAATGGTGTTCAAATAAGGTCTCCTATGGGATTCAGGCATTGATGAATCACAATACTATGTGCATGAGCCTTGTTAGTTTCATGGGTTATTTCCAAATAGAATAGTGGGATCGGTTCTACTTTATCAGATCGTCGAAATATGGCACATAGTCAGTTCAGGTTGTGTGTCGATTTATGAAATGAGTAATACTTGGGATCCACTTTAATATGATGTTGTTGCATTACATTATTAGGTTCTGATGAGGAGGTACATGAGCACTTTTACTGTCGTCGCTTCGTGTCAGGCTGGCAGGTTGTAAACATGTTTAGTCTCTTATATTTAAGTCGGCACTTATGAAGCTTTAGTTGGACAATTTAAAAGGCGAGACTAAACCTAGGTCAGCATAGTTCTGGACGTTTATATTGATTGTTACTAGAATGACGTTGTAGAATTTGATGCGTAGATAATTGTCTTGGACTGCCATTCTGATCTTTTCTCATCTGATAAGAACAGATATTCGATGTATCATAAAGGAGTGTATGGTCGGATCAGGTTTTTAGCGGCTCCTAAGCAAAAACCTTGCTAAAATCAATTCTTTGGTAGGGAGTAATCGATTGTCTATTCATGGTCAGATGCACTAGTTTGTCGAACAATTTTAAGTACCATGGAGGTTCAATGATTTCCTTGGTCGATTAAACTTCAAATACGCTCTGAAGTTGGCTATATACTGTAACTAGATCATAAAATTAGAGACATATCGTTGGAGATTATAGGAGTTTGGTATCCCGCCGTGATTCCTCTTTGGCTATGGGAATCTATACTCGGAAATTGAATTCGATATTGCCAAATAGCGACGTAGTGAAAGTTCATCCCAATTAGCGTCGAAAACGATACTGTCTAATGGGGCATCATGTCGGAATCCCATGTGTGAGGATCCCGATGGATATGGACATAGCGATTGGGAGTCTTAGCGAGAGCCTTCTTTATTTCTGGATAGATCGTTAGCTAGTATTTTGTTGGAAATTGCGTGGGCTACCTTTTGATGGCTTTTCAGTTATATTTTAGAGAGAGCTGCGTAATCGAGTAGTGTGTAATTTTTTTCGATTTTCACCTTTGTGTGGATGAGATTTCGATGGTCTCTTTCTTTCAGGTAGATTTGCAATCATAATTTATGACCATTTGGTGCCTTCGTAGTTTGTGATATTATCATGATTTTTTTGTTGTGAGAAAACCGTCTGTTTTTCCTCTCGTGGATACAAAGGGACAATGATTTCAATTCTTTAAACTGTGTCAGCGCCTTCAGCAACCATATGTGTTCCTATGGAAGCGATTGAGATGGTTATAAATCAGGTATCTACGATTGGGGTGGTCCCTCAGTTTGACGATCTTTGGCAGATTATCTCTTTCCCATTTTGGTCAATTATGGATTGTCGGAACAGGTGGAGTAGTGTCAAGTCTTTTAGTCCCTATATTTGATATGCGCTTCGTACTTCGAGATGTAGATTCCCTTCACTTTGGATGTAGGGATGTCTTGCTTAGGCTATAGTAGCAGTATATGGTCCATCGATACTTTTAAACCCAGTGTCATTGAAGTAGCTTCCTTCAATAGGGGATATGTATATTAGGTACAAATTTCGATAGGTTGAAGAAGTTTTCATCTTTGATGAATCAACTTTCTTTTGTTGACTTTGCACATCATAGTAGGTAGACGATGGGTTTGATAAGGTTTCGAATACGTACTCAGATCTGTTTTTGAAGACGTTGTGATGCAACGCAAACTTCTTGTATAGAGAATTCTTCATGTGATGTAGTCTTCAAGTAGGTAACTTTCAACCACGTACTTGAGTTTGTGATAGTCTTCTAGACTGATTTGCTTTTTTATTTCATATTCTGTGAATATAGAATCTGACTTTGATGAGATAAATTCCATCTCGCTTATTGGTAATCTGAGAAGCTTTCCAATGTTTTGTGATGTGTGATGTGCGGAGGACATGTGATTCCGTTTAATGAGTCAATCGTGTGGGGGTCTTCATCTCAAGCCATTGGGTAATCTCTTGATATTTGAGAATTCTTGATTCTTGTTGTGTAAAGGGTCTTCTAGTATCTAGAGGGGCTATATATTACTAGTTCGAGACTTCGATGCGATAAGGTTGAATGATATCTTGGATTGTTTTTCGGTGATTTTATCTTGTACTCATGGGAATTTCCTGCAATAATATCACATGCAGAATGATGTAGTATAGGTAACACCTTTTAACTATCATACGCATTTCAGGATCTTTTATTTCGAAATTTATACAGTGCGGAATAAAGACAAATTTATGGGTTCTTCCTCTATGTAATAAATGGACACTTTTCACATATTTTTATGTTGAACGAGGTTAGTGGTTTCGTGTTGAGTCATGTGTAGGGTTTTCTTCAACAGATCTTTGAGGTATTTTATGTTAGATTCTGTATCTTACTTGGGAAGCGGGGTCCTTAGAATCAATGAGACTCCATATGGTCGACCCGAAATGAATCTCACGATTGGGGATGAGATTAAGCGCAATCTAGACCCGAGTCGAGTGTAGATTGACATGTTAGAAATATCTCCTGGGTTGGGTTAGTGACTAATAGTACCTTATTCGGTGTCTTTTTGAAGTGGATGTTGTTACTAATGCTTCATGGTTGAATAACTGCTTTTTCGGGTTTCACGGATCAGTGCGATATATCTTTGCTTTAGGGGTGGAGTTCATATAATAGAGTCATACTTTGTTCGATAACTTCGTTTTTGAAATTTTGGTGTTTTGTGGGCTGCACCGTTACCTGTGGGAACGAACGGTTATAGTTCCATGGTCATCAGATTGATCTTGAAAGTCAGAGCATGAGCTCATAGAAAATGTTCAATAAGTATTAATCCATAATGGAACTGTTGCCAAAGGTAATGTCCTGCTTTTCGAGCCCGTCATTGTCGATAACACGATCTTCTACTGATGAGTTGGATTATGGCCCATCTTCCGTTGTTGAGCAATGGTAAGGTCAAGATTCTTGTAGGGGTTGTACTGGTTGTTGTCAGCATTAGAATTACATATTAGGTTAATTAGAATTTATAGTGAGAAAGTAAGTGAAAATACCTGAAACGTAAACTCCCTAAGATAGTTGACATATGAATTGAATTGACGACCAAAGGAGCATGGTGTACGTCTAGTTCGTAAGCAAGGTGGATAATGTTCCTTGTATTGATATATCGAAAGAAGAGTGTGAATTTACAAACTCCCAACTCAGGATGTATTGATTCAGGGCAGAAATGAGGTTATTAGGGATGAATAAAGAGTGATGTTTACTTTTTGGTGTTGTTTTAGGAGGAAAAAGAGTTTATTAAATGTAGTTAATTAGTTCCAACAGCGAGAAGGGGACTCAGTGGAATTAGAATTGAGTTCCAATTATTGCATGGATGGATAAACAAGATGCTCAGTTTTTGAGAAGTTGCCACTATGCTAGTATGATCTAAGTTTTGTGATAAAGATCAAGTTATCATAAATATTATTTTACGTGTTGGGTTGTGTAACCGATAAAAAGAACGGTTTTGGGCTTGGGCAATTCAAAATATATAATGAGATAGTAGTTAATTAAAGTAGTATTGTCAGCAACTAATGACACTAAAATATCATGTTACTTTTAGTGAGACTTATTTTAATGGATTTTCACTATCTGGTGATTGCGTTTTAGATATGGTTTGTATAATTTTAACATTTTGTTCACCAAATCGTGTGGATTTTGGTTTGCTAGTGCGATGGCATGTACGCTAGTCTTAATTGGATTTGTTTACAAATTAGACGTCATTTGAAGACCAATTTGAATTATTTTTAAATGTTTAATTAATGGATTGTCACCCGATAATTGATTATAAACATCTAAATGAAGCTCTGATCTCAACGTGTAGTGATAGGTGTTTTTGTTGGGTATGAGATGTTTGATTGTTTATTAGCGTATTCTAATATGTTATCTCTAAATCATTTTACAAGACAAAGCATTTTGCTTATAATAGTATATATAGATAGTAAGTAAGGGTGTTATTTGTTGTGCTAATTATATATTATATATATATAAATGATATAGTAAAATAAATTCTATTATACGTGAAGGGTAATATAATTAAGAGGTTTTTACTGATGTTTCCGAATCACATAGTGGTAGAAGAAGACCGTAGTCAATGACTATGATGTTTGAAAACAATCTTTCTAGTAATATCTTCGCTCCATTTTTAATACTATACTCCGCCGAATTTTTTTAAAATGACAATTATCCCTTATTATTCAAGATATTTTTTTTTTTTTTATTATTTCAGCTTTTCCCGAACTAACAAAAAGATTTCCGGTACACCAACTTTTTTCTGAAAAACTTTTTTTTTCAGTTTTCCGGTCGCAGAAGTTGTTACCCTGCCGCCAAACTTTAAAAAAATTTCGGTTACAGAAGTAAACAAATTGTACTAGACTCCCGTGGAAACTTCATCAAAGAATTTCCGTACAGAAGGTGTTTACCGAGAACTTTTTCAAAAGATTCGGTAGACCCCATTTTTTTTTAATTTTTTTTAATTTTATTATTTTTTAATTGTAATACATGTGTCAATAATTAACGCATCATAAAATTATTAACACACATAATATAACCTAAATATTAAAGTTATACACGACTATTCAATAATTAATACACGATATATTTATGACCTAGTAAGTCATAACTATCATTACAGCCATAATAATGATTAATACTCTTTCATAACAAGATGCTATAATTATTAAAAATCAAATAAGTACTATTATAAAAAACATAAAACAAAAAAATATTTTAAAAATTATTTAAAAAAAAAAAATCAAAACACTACCGGAAAACATGTGATAAGTTTTTCGGTGTTTCCGGAAGTTACGTTGAGTTTTCCGAATGATGTTTGTACCAAAAACTTTTCTCAAGTTTTCCGGAAATGAGATGTTCTGTACCGGAAAACTTTTTTCAAGTTTTCGGAATGAAAGTTGTGTACAGGAACATTGAAAGAAGTTTTCCCGGATTTTTTTTTTTTGCCTGTTATTGTCTGTCCGGAAATGTTAAATGAAGAATTAAAAAAAAAATATTTATAATATATGAGGGTATTTTAGTAATTTCCTTTATTTGGGTAAGGGATAATGATGTGGGTAAGGAATTATTTTTTTTTAAAAAATTAGATTGCCAAACAACTTTTCTTTTTTTCTCTTCTCTAAAATAATTTTTGAAAATTGGATAGTCAAACGGATTTTATTTTTATAATCTTTTTAAAAATTCATTTTTAAAACTAATTTATAAAATAATTTTTAAAAACTAAAAATGAGAAGTGTTTCAAACAGGCCCCTAGTCTTCTAGATGATAAACCTTGAAGCCATAAAATACTACATATATATCTTGACACAACTTACAACTTATCAAACTCCAATAATTTAGTGTGGTGGTAAAAAAATAGGTTTTAAATTTGCATCATGCAGGTTTCAACATAGTCTTGAAATTTTCTCTACTTTTGATTAGACTTCATCTTAAATTTTTATTATCTAAATCAAAATCATATTATTTTTTATTTTATGGATGTAGACCTGCATATAAATAAGTTTTGCCCACCTAATTTTTTATCTTAAAAGAAGTTATATTCGTTTATTTGAATAGGTGGTCTCGCATAGCTAATTGAAAAACAAAGTTCATCATTTAGCAATAAATATGACAATGTTAGGAATATCGTGACACGATTATTTTTTTTTATATATAAAATGCAGTATATGTATAAACACTTAATTCTTTTATGCACCTAAACATTTTTTTAATTGATATGTCCTTGACTTTTTGTTTGATATAAAAAATATTGTTGATTTAAAAAATTGTAGAGTATATTCGATACAATATAAACGTATTAAAATAAAAAATAATTAATTTATAAATAAACTATAATATTTAAATTACCTAGCATATAAAATACAGCATAACATAAAACGATAATTACTTTATAAATATAATAAAATTTAAATATTTAAAATATAATTTATTATTTTATAACATTAATATTGCATTAAAATATTGATTATAGATCAAAACACGAAAGAAAACATACACCTAAATAGAAAAAAAGAATATTATTACAAAAATCACATAAAAAAATATATATAAAAAGAAACTAAATTTATATAGAACACGCTTATTTAAAAAAAAAAAAAATGATATTCTCGTATTAGATCGTCTGTTGCATAGCTAATTGAAAAACATAGTTAATCCTTTAGCAAAAAATATGGACAATGTTTGGAATATTGTGACACCATTTCTTTTTTATATGTAAATAAATAATTGTACTTATAAACACCAATTCTTTTATGACTAAACACTTTATGACCGATATGGCTACACATTTGTTATCACATTATGTACACCATTTCTCGTGACTCTATTTCTTTATTTAAAGTTCTCGTGACTCTATTATTATCCTATCAAATTGGAAATGCTTCTGAGGTACAAGGACTAGAAAATTCTCGACACAATCAACAATTTATTGCTTGTAATGTTTGGATTATAGGGAAGCAAAAGCTATATAAGTTAATTTGAGAAATTTGTGCCGCAACAAACAGAAAAGATTTATGTTCATATTATTTTTTTATTAAAGATCATATTATTTTTATATTTTACTACTCCATCACTTTTTATAAAACAATCGTTAATTTTTTTCACGTGTGTTCTAACTTTTTATTTTAAGATCAATTAATAGTACTAATAAGTGATATATTTAAAAATATATATAAACAAACTTTCACGTTATATAATAATTTGAAATTATATTTTATATTTACAGACAATGTTTTTCAAATGATATCGATAACTAGAGACAGAAAATAGGTATAAGTTTTTTTTTTCAAAAACAAAAGTAGATAACTAAAAAAATATACCACTTCGTTAACAAAAAAATAAACAAAATATTTCACTAACAATCAGGTTTTAAGTCAAAAAATATCAATATTCAATGTTATATGTTTCTTTGGATTTATTAGTAATAAAAGTCTCACATTGCCTTTTATGGTAAATATAGAGAGAAGTTTAAACTATATATTTTAATTTTAATTTTTCATACAAAATGCATTAGTCAAAAACTCTTTAAGTTTATATGTATTTCTTTTATCTTATAATATTCTTTTATTACTATTTTGATATGTAAATTAGATATTTGCTTTGAAGATTGTGGTTGTATTGAGAATCACATAAGTGTTTGAGAGAAACTTATTTGTACTTAAAATTTTTGTAGCGTTAATCTCTCATTGTCATTAGAGGAATAATCATTATTTTTTTCTTTAATCTTTTAGTTTCAACATTATGTTTTTGCGTTGTGATTGTGTTCTTTAATTTCTTTATGTTGTTTTCTATTATGAGTCTTACATTTATCTATAGATGAAAATGTTCAATGTAATATTTAAGTCACCACACTCTCCTCACATAATAGATCGGTCTTTTAAGTTGAAGTCTCTTCATGTACTTGAAGTCATCAATGTGGTACTGATACTATAAGACTCTCCCGAGTAATAAATTAGTCTTTTGTTTAATCCTTAATATTTTCTCTATTAGATAATATTATGATATATTAGTAGTAAGAGTATTTTATACTTTTCTATTCATTTGTATATATAGTTATTGTAACTTTATAACCCTAAGTTTTGGTTCATTTGTTTACCAGATTTCACTTTGTACCATACTTTGGTTGACAACTTGGTGTATCTTACGATTATAATACTTGATATTTCTTATGTTGTTCATGTTGTCAGTCATTTTGTTGTTTCTCCTACTTCAGTACATTGGGTAATTATTCTTCATATTCTTCGTTATATACTCAAGTTCAAAGCATTTTCTTTTCATCGTCGTTCTCATTTGAGTTATATGCTTATTTTGATGCGGATTGGGCTGGTGACACTAGAGATCGTAAGTGCACCACAAAATTCTATATCTTTCTCAAAGACTTTCTTATTTGTTGGAAGAGTAAGAAACAAGATATTGTCTCTTGCTCTTCTACAGAAATTGAGTATTGTGTTATGACATTCACTACTACTGAAATAATTTGGTTGTGTTGATTTTTGTCTAATATAGGTATCTCTCTTTTTGAGTCAACTCTGATGCACGTGATAACAAGAGTGTTATTGAAATTACTCATAATTCAGTCTTTCATGAACGCACCAAACACATTGAGATTGATTGTCATCTTATTCATCATCATCTTTAGTATGAAACCGTTACTCTACTGTTTGTCTCATCTTCCTTATAGATTGCTAATTTGTTTCATTATATATTATTAATAAGAGTATTTTAGACTTCTTCATTTTCTTATATATATAGTTATTGTAACTCTATCACCTTAAATTTTGATTCATTTGTTTATGAAACTCTAGTGAGTTCATTCTCTTCTTCCTTTTCCTTCATTTTATGTTTGTATTTGTTTATCATCGTTAACACTCTCAACCGATATTAATTAATAAAATTGACCTAAGTCCAAAATGATTGAAATAATAAGTCTCATAGACTTCGAACAACAGAAATTAAAAAAATTTGACCTAACATCCATGAAGCTAACACATCAACAAGCTTTTCATTTGGGGACCATATAATATATAAAGGTATTTCGTCTCGTGAACCTCTTGCTAGCGAAGCAACTACTAATTCAACAAACCGTCCACGAGGGATAGTATAAAGTGTCGTTTTTTGTATGTGGCATTTTATTTATGCTAAATGCTATAATAAATAAATAGCTGGAGATATGGTTTTCTATCACAATTAATTTGTCGCATTATCACTGGGTACCTACTTAGTTTCTAGTCTTTTCGTTTGTTTCACGGGATTCTTATGTCTACAAACTCAATTCCAAAGCATCTACATAAAATAAGCCAAAAAAATTTCACAAACTTGTTATCTGATGTCGCACTCATAACTATTTATTGAATGTTGATCATGGAATTTGTCTGGTTGAAGATGTTACGGCTAACAATGTGGTTGAATTTTTTAGAGACATACATTCAATTTTTGAGGTCACGATTTATGTTCGATCATATATCCATTAATTAAAACTTGTATCTTATGAGTTAGTTAAATATGTTTAAGTGCAATCAATAGTAATTTTGTATGTATTAGAATTTGACTCCTAAAAAATAACAATTCGTATCATATAATCATTTATAATTATCATACATACACATAATATTAATCATCAATAATTGTTTTTTTTTTTTTTAGTTTCGAAAACTGTTTAAAAATCTCAATTTATGTCAAAAAAAATATTATAGTCATTCTCTTTAAGACGTTTCGTGGCATTGTCCAAATTGTGCAAGGCAGACTATCAGTCATTCACGAAGTTCCCATAATAAAATTTTAGTGTATTAGAGTTTTACCGTACCGTAGAAAACTGTTCTAAAATTACACCCTCAATATGACAGTTAAGGTCATTCTCAATATGACGATTAAAGTCACTCGCAAATATTATGACCACTCATAAATCAAAAGGACTACGACACACAAAAAACTGCTCTAAAACTATGACACAAAAACCATCTGAAAGACTAAGACACAAAAATCGCTCATAGTAGTATTATAACCACTAAAAAATCAACGGAACTACGACATAAAACTGCTCTAAAAGGATAATAGTATTAGGACCACTCAAAAATCAACAGAAATACGACATAACAACCGCTCTAAAAGATCGAATGGATAAAAAGAAAGGGGAGGAGTGACTCAAAAATAAATCAAGTAGAATAGAAAAGAGAGAAAAGATAAAGTTGAAAAGAGCATTCAACTTTGGTGTGCTTTCATAAAAGTTTGAAACTCATTATATAGTGACGGAAGCAAACTCACATGTTTTTGGGATTTTAGTATTTAATTTATAGAGTTGAAAACTACTCAAAATATGAGAGTTTTTCGACGTGGGAGTTCAACAATTTTTAAATTCACATATTAACATACTCTATATACTCTAACAATAATTAATATTACTCACTTTACTATTCAAGTGGAGTCAAATCTAACGTAGTATTATATTTTCTTACGAATATGACTAAACATGTGGACTAAGACATGAATGATATGACGACGTATAAGTAGTTCAATAAATTTAAAATCTAATTTTAATATCACCTACGACATATAAATAGTTCAATAAAGTTAAAATCTAATTTTAATATCACCTTAAAATTTAGATAACAAAATACAAAAATATACAAAATTTTAGCGTTATTAATCTTGGCTAGGGGTTTCGTCCATGAAATACACCATTTGTTAGCTTTATTGAAAGATGTAACTAACTACTCCTAAGTTATGATTTATAGCGTAATTGTTTTTGATTAGGACTACCATATACTTAATTTCTCATTCTCATGAGACAAAAAGTTATGACAACAGGTCCCACGTCTCATTCATATCTTGTTTAATATTCGGTTTAAGGGATAAAATAATGAGGTTGTGCAAACATCATAATTGAATTGAAAAGGGAAATATTCGTGCATGAGTAACATGATCATGAAGATCAATCATGGACATATCTAATTATTTAATAAAAAAATAGTGGAAATCCAATCGATTAAAATTGTTGTGGACCCTCCAAATCATGTCAATTGCGTACGAAATAATGTTATACCCTGAAATTTTGATAACGATAATGACCATTTATATGGTTGCAATTTTGCATCTTATTGTATGCAATAACTTGCAAGCAAAATTCAATGTTACAAATATGTGCTTATTGAGGAGGATTGCAGTGTTATCGTTGATTAATCAACGTTCAACTTTTGGAGAAGGATTGTTGTTTGTTTTAATAGTAAAATGGCACATCTCACAGATTAATTTTATAGTTTGTAGTTTTTCAGTAACAAAATATTAACTATAATCTTGTAAGTGTTTATAAAAAAGTTAAATACATTTGTTTTTGAATAAAATAAAAATATGCATCAAACATAAGCTAATTCCTAACTTCCAGGAAAAGCTAGTGTTTAAAAAAATTTATAATTATGTATTACAAGATTCTTTAAATATTTATTTTCCATCAATTATTTGAAAAAGTTATCTAAACTTATTCTTAGGTGCAATTAGTTATTGAATTATTATCCTTGTCACCAACCACATGAAGACGACTGAATTAAGCTATGGTCGATGCCCAGTCTCTTTTGTAACAAACCAAGTCACACAATCATATATAATTGATTGACAAATTATGAAACAGAACAGAATATGAGTTCTTGTTTTAACTTTAGTACAAATCATAAAAAGACACTTAAAAGAATGGAAATCAAGAAACCAAAACAAGTACTTTTATGGTTCTTGATAACAATCGTTCTGTCTAATACATTTGATAATAAACTAAAAATAAAAGTTCTGCATTGAAAAATCGAATTTTAAAAATATTTAAATGTTGATATTATTATGTTGAATATTATATTTTAAATTAGAACTTCGCATTTGTATGTATGAATTTTTTAAAAGTATTTACACTAAATAAAATAAAAATAAAATTTGTTCGTTCTCATTCCATTTTCTTCTCATTGACAGATCCAAAACATTTCTTTGTTCTTCTCATTTCTCATCCATGAAAATTCATGTTCACAATTTCAAAACTTGAAATACACGATCTAAATGGGTCAAAATCATAGTCCTAGCTACAACTATAATTCTTTCGTTTCTAATGAAATTCGTGAGCTACCAAATTGTGCTTGTGGTCTAAAACTTGTGATGCGTATAAAGACAAAATTGAGTCTGAACTGAGGAAGAAAATTGAGATTGCAGAAATTCTTCACGATTGATTCTAATAGTGTGGGTTTATGATTATTTTTTAGAATCACTAAACATCAAAATCAATAAACAGATTACATTTCTTCTCCTATTAATATGGGTTTACGATTTCTTCAAGCTTGATTTCGACACTGTGTTCTTTGATTCCGCCTTCTTATCACAAATGGATTTTCATGGGTGAGAGATGAGAATAACAAACAAAGATTTTGGAACCGTGAAAGAGAAGGAAATGAAAGTGGATTGCCTTAACGGAAATCCACAAACATTAAAAATATTTAAAAAGTACAAGATTAAAATGGAAAATAAATAAATAATTAAATCGTTATTTGAAATAAATTAAGATACCACAAGAGTAATTATTATTATTGTTATATTTTTTTGTGATTTTTTTTTTAAATATAAGTATTTTTTTTTTAATTTAGATACATTTATGATCTTTTTTCTATTTTTTATTTTTATTTTTTTTACAGCTAATTTTTTCTTTTATGATACTATTAATCATGCTTTAGAAGAAAAAGAATTAAAATCGAATATATTTATACAAAGTTTAATTTAGTGGTTTTTGATGGTTATATCCTCTTTTTGTTGTTTTTATTCCCTATCTACCCTACTTTGAAACAATATTCCTGAAATGCCCTACTTTTTCGTTCCTTCAGGAAGTCGTTCCTTGGGAAGCGACCTCTTGAAGAGGAAATTTTTCAATGTTAACAGCGGGTCCGTTTCCTGGGGAAGCGACCTCCCACTGGCGTTTTTTTTTGTTGTTGTTTATATTTTTAAAGTTAGTTTTATTAGAATTATTAATTTAATATTTAAAAAATAAAATACTAATATTAAATTACAATAAAGTATAGTAATAAATTATAAATAAAATTTATAATTTAATTATTATTATTATTATTATTATTATCATTATTATTATTATTATAATAAATAATTATTATAGTATAATTAAAAATTATTATAATTAAAGTGATTAAATAAATAAATTAAATGATAATAAAAATTAAATAATGATAACAATCAAATGAAAAGAAATTTATATTGATAACATGAAAAAAATGAAATACATTAAATTATTAATTTAATTATTTAAAAATAAAAATACTAATAATTAATTAAAATACGTTAATAATTAATTATTAATAAATGTTATATTTTAATTATGTTATTATTATAATAAATAACTATTATACTTTTAATTAAAAATTATTATACTTAAAATGATATTAAAAATTAAATAATAATAACAATTAAATGAAAAGAAATTGATATTATAACTTGAAAACGAAATGAAATACATTAAATTAATAATAAAAAGTACATCAATCAAAATTTGAGTAGATGTGCCAGCAGCGTTTGACAATGTTTTCTAGTATGACCAGAGACCCGACATAACCCGCATTTTCTTGGTTCTCTTTCTTTACTGTCCATTTCTGTTCTAATGCGTTTGCTCTTTGGACGACCATTCGTGACTCTCCGCATTAGTGGATTGTGACACACCTTAACACCTTCATATTGTGGCTAATATCCTTGGTTTGGTATGGGTTGGAACACTTCATCATAGACTTTTAATACCGATTCCACTTTATACACATCAGGTATAAGGCTCCAATAATTATACTTTATGCTAGAGCATGCTGCTATGACATGTGAACAAGGCATATGTTTAGCTTGATATATTCCACAATCGCACCACTTGTTAGAAAGGTTTACACTGAAATGACCAATTGGTCGCCCTTCTCTTGGAACCACTGTCTCATGCACCATGAAAGTATGGTTGCTCCGATCAAAACTATCCACCCTATGACTATTGGATTTACTTATTTCCAATTTCATAAAATCTATGCAAGGTTTTGTGTATACCTGACCAGAAGCTAAAATCGATGCGTGTTGTTTTCCCATGGTTGGAAATAGTGTCCCTGTTTTAAAATAAGTCGATTGCACCAAAGCAGTGATGGGAAGGTTGCGCGGGCCTTTTTAATACTGCGTTGATTGACTCCACAAGGTTGGTTTCCATCTGACCCCAACGACTACCTCCATCGAATGCTTGAATCCAATCTTGTCGAGGTATGTTGTCTAACCATTTCAAAGCATCCGGATTTAGCATGCCGATTTCTCTACGGTAGTATTGATATGTAGCTCGTTGATAGAGTAACTTGTATTAAAACATTAGACAATTATATAAATTGAGAATAAATTATTAAAAATTAAGAAAATTATAAAAATTAAGAATGAAACTTTTACCCATAGAAATAACTTTTTTTCTTCAAAGCATTGTCTTTAAATTCCCTTGTAAAATTTTGTGCAATATGTGAAGTAACAATATTGATTTACAAGAAAGGGGGGATTGAATTGTAAATATGCCTTTTAAAAATTCCTGTTAAAACTTAAGAAAATAACTCAAGAATGATCTTGGTTATAAAACAGAAAACGGAGAACGTTCTTGGTTTATGTTATAAAACAGAGAACGTTCTTTAATTAGCAGAAAATTAGTTTATGCTTTATATCAAAATGATTAATGCAGTATAATAAAGAAGAAGAAAGAAGGAGAATACCACACACAGATTTATCCTGGTTCACCCAACGTGGGTTACGTCCAGTCCTCACACTGTGAGATTTTCCACTAAGTGTTTAAAATGAAGAACCTTCTTAATCTTACAACACCTAGAATAAATCAACCTTGATCTATTTCTTTCTTAATTACTTTCCACCCGGAAAGCAATCACAACACCTATCTAACCTTGATAGGAAGCAATCTTAAACAAACTATAATGAAACTCTTATAGTTTGAGTTTTTACAAATGATTGATTTTGACAGAATCTGATTTTGCCCAACTCTTGTTTGAGAATCGATTCTTTACAGAGAATTTAATGACAATTTCGCAGCTGGTATGAGTGTTAGCAGTAGTCACAGTTTCGCGAATTGCAGAAAGTGATTGCCTCTGTTTTTTGCAGAACTTCAAGCTTAAGTGTGATTTGTATATTGTTGATTACTTAGCACTTGAATTTCTTGCTGAGAACTGAGATAATGGCCTTCTATTTATAGGCTGGAGATGTACGAAATAGCTGTTGGGAGAGGCCATGCTTTTTTTGACCAAAAACATTATTTTTTAGAATAAAATAATGTTGCTTTGAAAACAGCTTTTTGACTTTTGATGTTTTAGCATTGAAGGCCCTTCTGTCCTTTCTTTGACATTTCTTCATTGATCTTGGATGGTACATTATTTGTCTTGAGTCTTGAGTGAAGCTAGAGGAGGTTGGAGAAGATTTGAATCAAATTGCAGACTTAAACAGAGAGGATGCAAGGCTGCTGTTGATGTGCAGAAAACGGAGAATGATTAACGTTCTTGGTTTTATCAGTTTGAACGTTCTTGAGCTTTAATAATCATTCTGGAGTTCCCGTTTTGAATGTTCTGTATTTCCTTTGTTCTAGTCTTGTCATATACCCAGTTTGATCAAGTTTTCTTGACATTTGAATTTTGGAGTTCTTAAGCCGTCATGACTTTTGTCCATGTTTGAACTCTTTAATCTTTGCGATCAAATGTCCTTTTTGAGTCTGGATTATTTGTACTTGTTCCTTGCCATGTGTTTGTTAGATATGAGTGATTTCCAGAGCAGATTCTTTGTTTAACGATGTAGATAAACTTTGAACAACATGCTGTGATGAACTTTTTCGAGGCTGTAGCTCTTTCTCTGTTTAGTGTTCTTGTTGCTGTTTGCTTTGCTTGATTCTGTTCTTAATTAAATCCACTCAAAAACACAAGTTAAATTAACATAACATTTAGAATCATAATTAACATTCTTAATTAACCTTTGTTTATTTTCATCAAAACTTTTAAAATAGAGAGTTTGTCTCAACAATCTCCCCCTTTTTGATGATGACAAACATGTTAATTTAGATTTTAATTTGATTCTATTTTAAAGATCTGTAACAGCTCCCCCTCAATTTGTGCATTTGTTAATTCAACATAAGATAAACTTTTTTAAATGCAATCAGAAGGAGTTTCATTAAAGATAACACAAGTTCATTAATTTTGGCAAAGATACAATAAAAGATGCAGAACAACAAGAGAACAGTAAAAGAAAATCTAAACTTAATTCTCCCCCTTTGTCATCCAAAAAGACACAAGGATAGACCTAAGATGCTAGGGAGGGAGAAGATCCTTCGGAGGAGGAGGATTTTCCAGCGGGAGGAATCTGAGAAGGAGGAGGCACAGGATGAGGAGGCGGAGGTGGAATTCCCAGCTTGGGAGCAAGATGATCAGCCATCCAAGTTCTGAGTAGAGCAGTCTCTTGATCATGCTGAATTTGTCTTGTGATGATGATCTGGAGAGCGGCCATGATATCAGAGGTTGAGGGTGCAGCTAAGGTGTCAGTGGAGGGAATGTGAGCGGAGGGTTGAGAAGAGGCAGCGACAACTGTGTTGGAGGAATAGGCATGGCAGATAAGGATGGGGAGAGAGGCAAAAGAAGATGAAATGGATGGTAGAGGGCCAACAGATGAGGTAGAGTGGTCAGCAGGAGTGGGAAGGTTCAAAAACTGACTTATTCCAAAAATGGAAGAACTGGTTTTTCTGTGGTGAAACAAATAGTGGAGACATGGTGGACAGAAGAGGATTAGATAGGAGAGTACTAAAGTTATGTGTAGGGCAGTGAGGTGGTTGAGAAAAGGAGGGAATATGTGAAGGGATAGCGTCAGATGTTTGAGCGAAAAGAGTGGGATGTGATGGGATATGTTCTGGGGAACGTTCTGGAGAGGGTGGAGAACGTTCTGGTATAGGAGTTTTGTCTGAGATTTCCTTGGGATCAGTAGAAGGAGAAGAAAAAGAAATAGACTTTCTGGAAGGTCGTCTTCCGGCTGATCTCTTCCTTTTGAGAGATACAGGACAGGATGGAAGAGTAGTTGTTGGAGCAGAGGCAGTGTTGCGCATGTGAGATAAATTTTTTGTGGAAAACTTGGAAACTTTGATCAAGGATTTTTCAGATGCAAGAGATACTCCAAAATGCCTGAAGATTTTAGTCAGGACCATGCCATAAGGCACAGTATTCTTTTTGTAATCTTTCTGGGCTGCACAGATCATGTGCTGGAGAATGACATGAGGTAAGTTCAATCTCTTGCAGTTTAACAGATGATAGATGAGCAAGGCGTCATTATCAGAAACGTACTCATGACTTCCACAGTGGGGGAGTAGAGTATGTTGACACATATTGTTGAAGACTTTAGGAAGAGGCTTTAAGTAAGTAGCTAAAATAACGTGTGGAGTTTTCTTCAAAAGTTCAGCCTGCACATCTGTCTTTCTAAGACCTAGAGCTGCATACCAGTTGTCACCATAGACAGATGGCCCTTCTGTTGGAAGTTGGAGAATGTTGGCTAAAATGTCTGGAGTCAATTTGATTTCTACTCCTTTTATTTTTGAGATAAAAGAGATTTGTCAGCAAAGGTTTTTGGCGTTGCAATAGGAAGGCACGAACGACTTCTGGGAAGAAGGATTCAGAGATCTTAAGAAAGAGGTCCATCCAAGAGCATCCGTATGTGCTGAACAGCATTGCCATTCACAACCAGATTATCAAAAATAAAAAATTCTTCCTATCCCAACTGGGCGTTGAGCCCATTTTTCTTTGAAGAGTTTTGATTTTGCAAGGAGATTAGAGAGGAACATTCTGTTTTGGTTTCTTAGTTGGGGGAGATGGTTCAGAATCAGAGGAAGTGGATATAGGGAAGATCGTTTGGAAGTCTTTTGTGGAGAAGATTTGGTGGCAGGAGGCAGTTGGAGAAAGTTTGTGATGGTGAACGTCTTGTGAAGGTAGCAGTTGGAGAACGTTCTTGTTCTGGAGAAATTGGTTTTTGACTGTTTTTAGTTTGTTTTGGGGCAAGCTTTCTTTTTTGAGGATTTGGGAGATTTTTCGAGCAAGAAACTGTGCAATAGTGATTGTGTTTTTGGTTCTCATGGGTTTAGATGGAGATTTTGGTTGAGAGAGTGGTTCTGTTTGGTTTGGAGAAGGAGAAACAATGTCATTTAACGATCTCCGTTTTTGATGAGGAGGAGTTGCGTGTGAAGGTTCAGAGGAGAAAGTCGATTTTGAGGGTGTCGAAGGGTTAGTAGTCGTTGGTGGATTTTGTGGTGGAGGAGTTGGTACTGTAGCATCGGTTCAGATTGTGTTGGAGATTTTTCTACCGGAGGACACGATTCAGAAGAGTCATCACTCTCAGAGTCTGAAATGATAAAGTAGTAAGGTTTAGGGTTCATGGACTTTGATGTTCCAATGCCAGACTGGACGCGCATGGAGCGCGTGGAGGGGTGATTCTGGTGCGAAGATGAGGAGGCACTTGAGCGTAGTTTGGTGTAGGTCGAGTGTATAGTGGTGGAAGAAAAGTAGACAGAGGCATGAGATTAGAACTTCTTGACTGTTTTGAGGAGATGGAGAGGCAGAAGATGAGTGTGGTGGTGAAGGGCGAGGTGGTGGAGAGGGAGAACGCTCTCTGGATTGGTATGATGACGATGAAGAGGGTGGTGTACAGATGGAGGCATTTTCCGTGCAGCCTGTTTGGTTCGAGCCATTTTTGTTTTTCTGGGAGGAAGATGATGAAGAAGCATGAACAGTGAATGTGATATAGAGAAGGTGAGATGATTCCAGCTTTTGGGGAAAAGGAGGTGGAAGAGGAGCAGTTTCCTGACTTGAGTGGATAGGGAGAAAAAGGTGGAGTAATGATGAGTTTGTACCTAGGAAAAAGGGAAAGCATTATGGGATTGGAGAGTAGTATGTGTCAGCATGCTAACACCAGACACAAGGGCACGTGTAATAATGCCAAGATTTCCCTTTTTGCTTTTGAGAGGGAAAAGCAGACTGTTGTTTTCCAGAACGGAGAAAGATGAATCGCGAAACGGAGACTGATAAACGATCTCCGTTTTCTGCAGAAGCAGATTTCAACCAGAATTTTCTGGATTTTTCATGATCTCAGTTTTTTCTTTGATTGAATTAAAACTATCCTCCACAAGAGGCTTAGTGAAAATGTCAGCAAGTTGATTTTGAGTATATCAACGAAGATTAATTCAACGTCTTTCTTATTGACATGATCACGAATAAAAATGATGTTTTATTCAATATGCTTTGATCTAGAATGCTGAATAGGATTTTTAGACAGATTAATAGCACTTGTATTATCACAATAAATTGGAATATTGGAATAGCTTACAGAGTAATCTTGAAGTTGGTTCTTGATCCACAAAACTTGTGAACAGCAGTTTGCAGCTTATTCGATTTTTCGGCCACCAACTAAATGAATAATAACTATGTGAAGTTGTCAGAGAAAAATCTTGATGACAAAAAAGTGAAATTTGAAATATGAGCGATGATGGGGAGAAATTAAAGATATATTTTCTGTGGTTACGCAATCAAACAATACGAAAAAGCATTTTTGTTAATGTCAAGAAAAAAATCATATTACAAAAGATTGTTGATCATAATAAAATGATGAGCTCCAAAATTATGACATCCAATGACAGTCCATCACATTACTTAGAAAAAGACGAAAATGGCCAATCTGTCTCTGAAAAGGAATATGTAGAATGATCGGTTCTCTGCATATACGAAAAGAATATAACTGCTCCTAGATAGAGCCAGATAGTTGTGTTTGCAAGTAGGATAATGTGCTCGATTTCATCAGCGCCGAATAGAATCCAACTTTAAACTAGCTGTTGAAAGTCGCATCTTGTGATATTTTCCCTCCTCGTCTGAGAACAACTAATCAACTAGGTCTTTGGTCATCGCAAAAACGGCTCCCATTATTTGATATTATAACGCACTAACCTGGTGCCATGCTGAATTACTAGGTGCTGGAAGAAACAAAACGTTGAAACGAAAAGCTACAAGTGATAGCATGTCAAGTTCCTAGGTGAAGGCCTTAATCCAGTTGGTTCATGCAGAAAACGCACACCATGCACTACCTTTCACAACGTGAGAGCTGAATAAAATTATGTGTCACCTAGAATCTGCAG